>JAJOZX010000888.1:1075000-1097284 GCA_023014485.1 Bathynomus jamesi | reverse complement strand
TTTATCTCTGGGGCCACTTGAAAGCGCTGGTATACGCAGAGAAAATTAGGAGTGTTGAACATTTGCGGCAGCACATTATTGGGGCATTAACACCATTACTCCTGAAATTATTCACCGTGTGCTTGCTGACTGGGTATCACGTCTGAATTTGTGTACTGAAAACAATGGTGAACATATTGAGCATGTTCTGTAAATAAAAGCTTTTGTTTTGCCTTTTTTTATTATTTTTCCGCGTCCCCTTTTGCCTCTTGATGGCTGTCAGCTCGGCACTGAAGTCCCTGTTGCAAGTTGTGCAGAAGGCCCTCGAATGGTCTCCTTCCACACAGGACAACCAGGGCTGGAACTTCACGTTCTCCATCCAGACATCCCTAAACTTTCGCTTGGCAGCCATGTCAACCTGTAAATTTATGTTAGCTTTAATAAGATAATCACAGGGGAATTAAACTTATTAAAGGATAGAGCCTCAAAGAATACTGCAATAAAACATAGAGAACTAAATAAAATATGAAAAAGTGGACTTAATGGGGGCATACCTTTATTTGTTCGTTTTGCATAGTGCCTGACAAAGGGGATTTAAATATAGATATATCCTGCTTCTCGAAACTACTAGAAAAACTTGTTACTCCGATTAAATGATTTCTTATGGACATCTCCTAATCAGTTTGGCTTTAAAAGGTCCCACTCAACTGACCTGTGTATCTATGTACTTAAAGAACAATATCTAAATACATTGACAGTAATTCAAACCATTTATAGCTGTTTCCTGATATAAGTAAGGCATTTAGGGTGAACCACAATATTTTATTTGCAAACTAGAAGACAGGAAGGTTCCCATGTACATATTAAATTTATTGAAATTTTGGTATTCCCACCAATCTTTCACTGTTAGGTGGGGCAATGTACTATCCGAGTGTTTTGGCTCCTCTTGCGGGGTGAGACAAGGCTCCTTGCTCTCCCCTATGCTGTTTAATGTGTATATTGACGGATTAATTGCTTCACTTAATGAGGCAACAGTAGGATGTTGTATAGATAACACAAGGATAAATAACTTAGTTTATGCCGATGATATGGTGTTAATAAGTCCCTCTGTTAAAGGTCTGGATCGGCTACTAAAAGTCTGCGAAGTGTATTCGCAGAAACATGATATTCTTTTTAATGTTAAAAAAACTAAGGTTATGCAGTTTCACCCTAAAAGCTGTAATCAGCCAGCTGATATAATGTTTAAAATGAATGGTGAAGTAATTGAGGAAGTACAAGAGTTTAAGTATTTGAGTCAAACTATTACAAGCTCTTTGAGTGATGACTCGGATATAAGAAAACAATCTCGAAGCCTGTGTGCTAAAGCGAATATGACCATAAGGAACTTTCGTTTCTGTACAAGTGAAGCTAAAGACACTCTTTCGTACTTTCTGGAGTAATATATACGGTCAGCAACTCTGGGTAAATTATAAAAAAGGTTCTGGTAGAACCCTAAATTTGCTGTACAACAGGTCTTTTAGACTCTTACATAAATTACCCCCAAGATGCTCAGCTTCGCAAATGTTTGCTACCCGCAATGTCCCGAGCTTCCGGGAGGTAACAAGACGTGTTCAATACAGTCTAATGCAAAGAATTAAAAAATCAACCAACCCGATCATCCAAGCTATCCATGAGTCCTGCCATTTATCCCCTAAGCTATGGACTTCTTGGTACGAAAACGTCTGTCTGTAGCTCCACTTAACTTCGACAGTGCAGTATTATTTCTAATCAATTGTGTATATTTCTATCCTTAGTATATGAACTGTCATTGTACTAATAATATTTGTCATATGGACTATAGTCTGCCAATAAACCTTTTCATTTTCATTGATACATTTGAGGTAGGTTTCGCAATATTCTTAAATTTCTATAATCTACAAGACCCGAGTTTCTATATCGAAATAAAACCGACCAGAACCCTTCAAGATCTTTTTCTGCACTGAGGGAATGGTGGGGATGACCGGCGTGGACGCCAACTCAAAGGGGTTAAAGGAAACCTAGTGGCACTTGTGTGCGTAGACCGATTGAGTAAGCACAATGATAACTCACCGAAACAAGGGTGCTGGAGTGGAAGGGTGTTTGACCGAAGTAACGAGTCAGAAGTAGGAAGATGCACACCGCGTTAAGGCAGGAGTGCACCAGGTCTAAATCCGGCCCTGTAGGGATGACATATAGCGTGACACGGTGACACACAGGGGAATAAATCAGTGAAAGGAAATAGATATCTACTTATATGCAAACACTTGCTTAAAAATGTGATGACAGTTGATTCTCTGGATGCAGCAATTTCAGTTAGATTTTCTATCATTGTTACATTATCGCAAAAAAAGTTACACATGAAGTTTTATTGTACATTATGTCCTCAAATATATCAGTACTAAATGCTACCAAATTTCATAAGTGAAAAAAAATAGTTTACCGTGAAATCGTAAATATTCCCTATTATTCACCATCGAAAACTAATAACTGATAACTTAATAATTCGACTTTTTCACCCATATTTAGTCAGAAGTTAACAAAACTTAACTTACCGAAACTCAGATGATTGTATGTAGATGGTGCCTCAGGTAGAAGACACTTGACAAAGAGCATTTGGAGAACACTGGACTGATACATGGAACAGAACAGAATGGGAATCATCGATGCACTTTCTGCTTGTCATTGCTTACCCAGTCACACATATGGCTCCTTTCTATAATCCATTATAAAATATATGTTAAGTACAAAAACGGAATTGGATAAAAACACTTTATATATAATTTCTGTTGACATTTATTACGTTCTTCATATTAAAATTGTCATATTTAAAAAGTGAGAAATTATTCCGCATTGACGTGGAATGAAGTCCACCAGTTCCACGTCCGTCGATAATGCGCAATTGTTTTCCACACTAGCAGACGAAATTCCTCAAAATGGCAGCCTTGCCTTCAAATGTGATAAGTTGATAACTTTTACCTGCTGCCTTCGATAAATTTTTCATTCCTAATTATTATTACAGCAAATTTGTGTTTAATTAGTATGAATTTTATGTCAGTTTATTCGCAGTATGTAAACAATATTTCGATCTAAGATTTACTTTTGTTACTCGCTTCAATCTAATTTAGTTTGTAGTATAATATTTTCATCTTTTGGCGGGCATATACCATTGGCACGATGCCAGGCGTAAGATATAATTACCCTATATTACGTCCTAATTATTTCTTCCTCCTACGGTTTCTTTCATAGTCCTAAAAATTTACCAACTACTCAGAAAGCTGCAATTTAACATTTTAACAATCTAACCCTAAAGGAATTTTCCCTTTTTATAAATGTACAATTATTTATACGGCCTTTTTGGATGGACTCCAAACGAAATGAAATGGCTACGCTTGAGACTTTAAAGTAATTACAGTTTTTTATTTATTCTTTCCTTTAGTTTTTGGGTAACCGTATGGTACTTGTTATTCGAAATTATGCAGAAATAAACAAACAATTAATTCATTGCCTTATTGCTAATTCGCATGGGTATTCTGTATAAATCTATTTTAAATTTATTTACAGAAGAAATTGACAAATTTCTTCCACAATAGAAAAAGAAAGGGACCACCTTTCCTTTCATTTCAAGTGTTTATAATAAGCACACCGGACAAAAAATTAGTCACCCCTAATAGCACCGATAGTAGGAAGTTCAAGGTCACACAGAGGGCGCTGATGTAGCATTGGTAAGTGACAAGTAGCGGTGACGTAGCACACAGGATCAGATCTGTTTCGTGAGGTGGTGATGAACAAAGTGTGTGTTGGATATAGTCTGCAAAATGGGTCGTGAGGCAGACGTTACTCAGTGGCAAAAAGGAGCCATCGTGTTTGGCAGAGCCCACGGACACAAAATGTCTGAAGTAGCCCAATTTGTTGGTGTGTCAACGCGTACTGTCCAGCGAGTTTACAAAGAGTGGTGTAGTTCGCAATCAACTGACAATCGACGCGTAACTGTGGCCGGAAAACAATTCTCGACAATAGGGGCCGCCGCCATGTTTCTCGTCTAGTAACTGCAAATCGTTTTCAAACCAGAGAACAATTGCTCCAAGAAACCAATGAGGTTCTCCAGCGACCAATTTCCGAACGGACATTGCGACGAGAACTGCATGCGATGGACATCTGGAGCAGGGTACCACGGAAGAGGCCGCCGTTAACAGCAAGTCACAAATTGGCACGTTATAAATGGGCTCAGAGGCACAAAAACTGGACTGCGGCAGATTGGAACGCGTAATTTGGTCCGATGAGTCCCGTTTTTTTTGTTCTCCAATGATGGGAGGCGACGAGTACATCGCAGGTCCAATGAAGCCTTTAATCCTGAATGCGTCGAAGGTGTTGTTCCGGCTGGAAACAGAAAGTGAAGCGCAGGAATAGACACCCACGGACTCTGGCGGAACTTCGGGACCGGCTGATGAACGAGTGGCAGCAAATCGATGTTCAGTACATGCACAACCTCGTAGAGTCTCTGCCTCGCCGGATTCGTGCGGTTATCAAGGCCAGAGGCGCCGTCACACGTTATTAGGTACATTCTGAGAGGGGTGACTAATTTTTTGTCCGGTGTGCTTATTTCCATGAACAATTCTATCTCTTGGTTAATTTATAACCAGGACTTAATTAACCTTATTACATTCTCCATATTAGACGAAAGCGCTTGAGCACCATTTTGTGTTTCCTTTCCTTCGTGGTTTTATTCATCATATATATATATATATATATATATGGATTATGGAGTAATTGTAGTTTAAGTCCCCCTGACGCAAAAGGGGACACAAATTACACTAGGTCAAAGTTGGGGAACGTAAACTACACTAGGATCTTTAGGAGACATTTTTTAAATGAATCCATCAAATAAAACGTTAAAACTAACGAAAATATTACGACTTAACCTAACCAGTAACCAATCATCAATATATATATGTAGGAGAATTACGACTTCTGACTGATCGAGGCCTGTGGTGTAGTGGATAGCATATCTGACCGGCAATTGGAAGATCCTGGGTTCGATTCCCGGGCGGGTACCTCAGTTTTCATTTGTTCGTTATTTCTCTTCCTCGTGTGCAGAACGCTCCTCTATACTTACGTCGTTTCTATACATTAATATACTGCGTGGTCATTGCAGTTAAATGTATATAATATATATATATATATATATATATATATATAATATATTATATATATATATATATATATTGGGTGATTCATAAGTCTGTTACCACTGTAATGGTGAAATATTTTCTGTTTCAGATTGTTGATTTGTGAAAATGTGGGGTATGGTCAAGGATAGGATATATGCAACAAAACCTCGTAATATCAATGATTTAAAAGAAAGAATTTCCACTGTTAATTTCCAATGGTAATTGTGTAAAAATAACCTCAAATAAAAAAACATCACAGGTTACTGTGGTTTGTAGTTATTTTTTATTCACCATTACAGTGGTAACAGACTTATGAATCATCCTGTGTATATGTATATAAATATATAAATTGACGATTGGTTTGGTTAAATCGTACTATTTTCGTTAGTTTTAACGTTTTACTTGATTAGGTATACGCGGACAAACTTGGGGAACGCAAACTACACTAGGATAATGTATGGGAACGTGAACTACACTAGGCACCACAGGAGGACGTAAAGTACACTTGCTCCATACATATATATATATATATATATATATATATATATATTTGTGTGTGTGTTTGTGTGTGTGTATGTGTGACGTCGTACTATGAACTTTAACGACCACCATTCAAATCTGTCTCAAGCATAACTGTGATATTACACCATCGGAAGTTAAACTCCCGACCTCAATGTGAGAGTTAACGTGCATATATATTGAAGCCTAAAACCAACACGCTGACCCACTGTTACTATGAATGACAGCGACATTAATAAGAAAAAGTACATGCTATTGAATGACCCCGCCCGCTTCTGTGTACCCGTCACCGACGGCCGCATGCGCGCGCCACGGCCGTATCCGCAAGTTTTCTTAATTAGTTACATTCTCAATGTTTTGTATAATATATCCAACTCTTTTTAGAAATAACGTCCGCATGCAAATATTAAATGAAGTCGGAAGACAGTACTACTATTTGAATCAATGTTTAATCGCTGGATACCCTAACGCTTCAACTTTATCTTTCAGTGATTACGTCACTCCCCACTGCATGCATTTTGTGGGCGGAGCTTAACCCTAATAATCATGTTTTACATTCTCCAAAAATAATATTTGAAAAGTGAACCCTTTTGCTAATCATTCTTCGTTTTATCTCTCTGGTTCGAAATGTATCGATACGAGCATGTAGCTTATTTCTTATCGCATGCTTACATTCCTTCGAAACTATTTTTCAGTCTCTTCTGATAGAATGTTATCTAATTTATACAGGAAAGGACTCAATATTTAGAATCTTAAAATTTCTGTCAAGTTATCTTTTTAGGTATGTTATTAACAAAAATAAGCATAAGGAATTATTGAAAATTTGTATAATTTTATTATTTACTTATAATAGAGAAACTGGGATCTTATCCTATATTCTGCAATAATTCCACTACAAATGTTTGAATATGGTTGTGTAATTTCTTAGCCATTGTCAGCAATCAAAGATTTTATAACCTGGTTGTAACGCTGAAATCAGTGGTTCCTAACAGTGTCGCAAAATTTCATGAAAACTTTAAAAAAATAAGTACAGGAATTCCCCGCTTATTGCGGTTTCGATTATTGCGATATTCGAGTTATTGCGGTTTATAATTTGCGACTATAATCCCGATTATCATTCAAACTTCGAGTTATTGCGGTATTTGAAAATCATACGATTGGCAAAAATGTTATGTTCCGACGTTTGCACGTGGTTATCGTACAGTACACATATACCCAGTATCACCCGGCAGCTGGTTGGTGTTCAGTGTCGCTGCAGTCTTCATACAGAACAGTTCGCTTGCATAGTTTACTTGCATTATCAACCCTTTGTACAATGAGTGTGATTAGAAAAGCTGAAGATGCTATTGGAAGTGCTAAGAAGAAACGCAAAGTGATTACTTTAGAAGAAAAGTTACGTATGTTACGTATGTTAATAAACTTATAAAACTATGTTACGTATGTTAATAAACTTATAAAACTATGTTACGTATGTTAATAAACTTATAAAACTATATACTGTGTTTCATTTACTCATTTTGGCAACATTAACGTTTTAACATGTATTATGCATCCTGATTATTGAGGTTTATTCGATTTATTACGGTTTTTGAAAAGTTTTGGCAGCATTAACGTAATTAACATGTATTATGCATCCCGATTATTGCGGTTTCGGTTATTGCGGCGTTTTCGCTGGCAGCATTAACCGCAATAACTGGGGAATTCCTGTAAATGATAATTATAGTAAACCCATTTTAACGAAACGTCCTTTACAATTTTTATTAGTTACGTTACTTCATTCAATTCCTCTTTATCTTTTATCATTCTCTTTACACTCGCTTCGCTGTACTATAAAAAAACGGGTTGCACGTGACCGAGACGAGGCGTCATTGAAATCTGAACCACGCAAAGAGACCGGGGGTATAAATTATACACTTTACTTATCTTTTAACTGACTTTTATTTATACCGAAACACTTTTGGCAAACGGGATAATGCGAGGGGGGGAAATTTAGCCGGAGAAAAGACAGACCTGAAATAATAGGTTAAATTTATAAATACACAAACACCTTATTTGGACGTTGTCCGATGACTGTCGTTTTTGGGCATTCTGCTTTTCTCTGCCTCTAGACCATTTTGGGGTGTTGCCACTAGCCTTTTATGACCAAACAATTATTTAACGTAATTACATTTCTTATTAAACATTATTATCTTTATTAAACAAACATTATTAAATTCTTATAAACCAAACATTTTAATTCTTAATTAGACATTACTACACTCGCATCACCCCCTTGAAAATAAGTTTTACACTAAGAAAACTTATTAATACGTTTTAACAAATATATATATTAAGAATATCATTAGAATGACACATTCCACACATCAGATATTTTGTATCAGTTTATAAAAATCGGGAAAAAACTATAATTTTCATAACATTTGCATAAAATAACATTTCACACTGATAATCAAATTTACAACCTGTAACAAAGCTGTTACGTGAAAATTAAAGGATAATTTTCTTAACAGGTTACAACAAATTTCAAGTTCACAATATATTCCAGCGATTACTCATCAAAGATCGCTTTATATTGGAAACAAATATTTTTATAGTTGTACAGTTACTATCAGGGCAACGTAGAAGGAACAAGAAAATGTTTATATAAAATACTGACCAGAGTGCACATTAGGGGGCGTCGAAGCACATAAAAAATCGAGTTTCTCCAATTCCACAGTATGCACGTAGTTGGAAATGATGATCTCAACATCTTGTAAAAAAAATGAGTATATGCGACCCCCTTACCCCTTCCATAGCATCCCCCCACCATTTTACTCTCTCCACAGATATAAACCCCAAATGTGACAATCATGCATTATATTAAGTCTTATTAAGTATATTAATAATTTGGATAGATTATTTAGATAGCGTTTTAGATAGATTGAATAGATTACATAGATTAATTTAGATAGATTAGATGAATTATATAAATTATTGTCACGTTTTTTTGTTTAGTTTCAGATTGTTATTTTCAGATTGTTTATGATTGAATGAGTTATGATTTAATTCCGAATGAGTTATATTAAGTTCAGATTGAATGATTCAATTGCTAGAATTTAACAATTAGTTTCTTGTTATTAATGCTACTAGGCCTAAATAAGTGAAATCATGGCAACAAGAAGCAAAACGCACAATTCAACATTTGATCACCCTGCTGAATTTCCATCTTCAATGACTCCTTCAAAGGCTGACGTATTTAGGCATTATTTATTGGTAAGAAAACGAGAAGAACTGATTTCGAAAGGTTCTAGAACAGCAAAAGAATGTTACAGAATTGTCACTAAAGATGTGGAAGCCATTTGGAAGAAGTTTTCCTTTCCACATATAGGATTTGAAGGAATAGCTATAAAAGTTGAACGATTGATAGAATCTGCAGCAAAGCTAAATAAAGTACCATTAAAACAAAGAAACAACAGTTTTCAGCAGAAGGTGGAGACATTCGATGAAATGTTTGATATTTGCACTTGTACTTGCTACGATAAAAAAATCAGTCGAAACGGATTGCAGATGTGATATTAGAGTTCCAATGATTGAGTGGGAGTCTTTTGTGCGGCAGAAACAAAGAAAAAACCAACTAGGACCAATCGACAGAGTAACGACTTCCGCAAGAAAAAGGACTGACAATAGAGTTAAAGGATTAGAAAGAAGAACCAAGATAAGCCTAGATATGAATGTCGCCTCAACCAGCAAACTGGACCCTTTACATATTATAGAAGATGAGAACATGGAAATTGTTGATGACAGCGACGACATTGACTTTGTTCCGAATTTTGAGCTGAGAGAAAACCATCAGAACAGAATTATTTATGATAACTTAACAATAACAGCAGATAGATACCGTGTAAGTTACAGAGCTACTGCAGCTATAGTAAATGCAGCTTTGAAGGATATGGGAATATTAGACGAAACCAATATGTTGGATAGGAACAAAGTGGAAAGAGAAAGAATAAGTGTAGGTAAAAAGAACATAATCAAAGTGAAATCAGAGAACACACAGATTGAAGGCATCGGATTTGATGGTAGAAAAGATCAAACTAAGACAAAGAAGGGAATGGAGTACGAAGAACATTACGTAACAGTCAAAGAACCTGGTGATGTTTACATGGATCATATAGCTCCAGATAACGGAACTGCTTGTTGTATTACAGATGAAATAATAACTTTTATAGTTGATTCTAATAACAAAGAATCCCTCAAAGCTTTGCTATGCGATGGCACCCCAGTGAACACTGGCAGGAATGGCGGAGTGCTAAAATTGATTGAATTATATCTGAACAGGCCTGTACAATGGCTGATTTGCCTTTTGCATGCAAACGAACTGCCCTTCAGGCACGTATTTGAAGCAATTGATGGAAAAACTTCGGGACCAAACACCTTCAAAGGTTCTCTTGGAAATAAACTCCGAGAGGATTTGACCAAACTGGATATAGTTGATTATACCCCTGTAGAGGGCAACATTAAAGAAGTTTCGACCGATATTGTTAAAAGTTTCAGCAGTGACCAAAAATATATGTATGAAATGTGCATTAGTATACAATCTGGACGCATCTCACAAGCGTTAGCCACCAGATCCCCAGGTGTCCTCCATCATGCAAGATGGCTAACACGAGCAAACAGGATCCTGCGCTTATGTCTCTACACGGAATCCAGACAAAAACATCCAAGACCTAGTAAAAATTATAATGCTGGTTTACGCTCCAGGCTGGTTTTGGATAAAGTCTCATCCAAAGGCAAATGAGGGAGCATCTAATTTTTGGTATATCATGCACTTGCTTAAAGGCTTAGATAAAAAGCATCGGATGATTATGGAGCGTGTCCTCAGAAATAACGCCTATTTTGCCCACCCAGAGAATATCTTACTCTCAATGATAACAGACACAAGAAGAGAGGTCAGAGAGCTGGCTCTTCAGCACATCATTCGATCAAAAACTAGGATCACCAATGCGAGAAATTTTGAGCTGCCAAAAACACTGAACTTTGAAGCAGACGATTATCCTAACATGATCGACTGGGACAACGAAACCATCACCCCTCCACCTATTTTACAGAATTTGACAAATGATGATCTTAAAGTTCGAAATGAACCACTTCAGCTTATTCCTTTTCCCTGTCACAGCCAGGGAATAGAACATGCTGTAAATGTGGTAACAGAAGCATCACAAGATAGAATTGGTTACGAAAACAGACATAAGTTTATTTTGAATATACTGGAGTCGAGAAAAAAGCTACCTGTGTTATAGGCAATAATCGCACCCTTTTACTTATAATTTCATTACATAATAATCAGTACATTAAGTTCTGGACGTTGTTTAGATCACAATCCGCAAGCTGACAACGGACTTCTTAATTTTCCAAACGCAGCTCTCTTGCTCACTTCGCTAGAATGCAAGGGGTTGCATCACCATGCAACAGGTGAGCACGCTTGAGGTTCCGCTCTCTCTCCAAATTGGCGAAAAACAAAACAAGAGAGACGTCCAATTCTAAGAGGATCAGGGGGTGGAGATATCTGAAAGTGGAACCACGCACCGGAATTGGACGGAATTTGTAATTCTAGAAGTCGACGAAGAAACTCGCCTCTCTCATCTCGACTTTTTTCGGTGAACGCTGCTCTTCCTACGTCCAGCTGAGGGATTCTCTTACTGGCAATAATCAAACGATCACTTCGCCGTAGGCGTTTTCACAACGAACCTATTGTATGTCTGTATGGATAGTAAAGCCTTAGACACTCGTTCAAACTCTTGTGGTTTGCCTACCGAGTGCTGAAACACATATTTAGCGAAGCATCGAGCAGCGTGACTAGAACTGCCCGAAAAATACCAGTAGACCATCTGGGATCGAAACTGTCCTGCGCCAAGTCCCTGCGCATTCGGTTTCTGTTCTCTCACTCTTCTCTTCTCTTTTCTCTCTCTCTCATCTCTTCTCTCTCTCTCTCTCTCTCTCTCTCTCTCTCTATCGGTGATCGATCACCTAAATCGGGTCAACTAAACTCAATGGATGGAATTCGGATCCAACTTAGTTGCTTCCAAATAGAGCCTCTCGAAATTTTGACCAAAAATATCAAAGTTTGTACTGCTACTGATTATCACTTTTTCATATTTAATTTACCGAATTTTCTCGACACTTCACTTCGAAACAATAACTATAATTTGCTCTGGCCAAATTCACGGAAAACTACCACAAATTTTACAGAATTCACAAAAAATTAATCACGCCCTAGCTACCGATAAGGTCACTTATGGCAGGGCAGTTACATCGGAGAAGATAATAAAAAAATTATGAAACGCAACGAAACAATACTGCATAGTAGAAACATAAAAGCGCCGCGACATAGTAACCGTTATTATAATTTAAAAAATATTATTATTCAAACTACCTTCAGAAATCACATCGATACATTTAAATACAAAAGACAAAACTGAAACCCAGAAACTTCATGTCATCAATTCTCGATAATCAATGAACCATCTTACACTTTGTGGGGAGCACACATAGATTACCACAAAAGCGTTACTAGCAATCTAAAAGGCTCCATTTCCTGTCAACACTCAAGCTAAAGTTTCAATTGCACGAGTAAACCCAAATGAAGTTTAAAAAAATAACAATTTTCCAAAACAGTCATTAAATAAAAAAAGTTAAATATTAATACGAAACGTACTTTGATACATTAATTTCAACCTGCAACGCTAAATTTCGTAGGAAGAAAACTCGTAATTCACAAATTACATCCGAGAGACAACTCTATCCTTCAACACAAAATCCAGTATGGTTTGTAAATCATTCTAAATAAGAACAGATATTATGAACCCAAAACTACAGCAGAACCTACTACGTAAACAAAAATTAAAACAAATAACAATTTTCCAAAACAGTCATTAAATAAAAAAGTTAAATATTAATACGAAACGTACTTTGATACATTAATTTCAACCTGCAACGCTAAATTTCGTAGGAAGAAAACTCGTAATTCACAAATTACATCCGAGAGACAACTCTATCCTTCAACACAAAATCCAGTATGGTTTGTAAATCATTCTAAATAAGAACAGATATTATGAACCCAAAACTACAGCAGAACCTACTACGTAAACAAAAATTAAAACAAATCATTGCATAATGAAGAGTGTTGCAAGCGAACCTCTATAAAAATACTTCTAACCAAATGAAACTGCATTACATCATGACATAATTTTGTAATATTTTATATGCAAACGCTCGAAAGAGAAAAAAATTTCACTATTTTTATCCAAATTAAAATGTTAAAACCACTCATCACAATAAAATCTAAATTCAGAATAAAAAAATTTTAAACAGCAAATATCACTTGGTATTGTCATTAAAATGAAAAAGAAAAATAGACAACAACAATCAGCCCACCTATAAAAATATAAAAATTAATGAATATATAAAAAAGTAAAAAAACAAAAATTAATTTATTAAAAGAATTTACGAAAACAATTCCTGTATTTCAATTAAACAAATTTTTAACTTTTTATAACAAATTTACTTTACTTTTATTACCTAGAAATGCGTTACAATACACGAACCAACCTTTGAAACACCGTATTTAATTGCATGTAACAATTTTCACACTAAAATAATTTGCTGTCATATAAGTATGAATTTTAATTACTTATTATTGTATTATTATCATTATCACAATCATTTCCAATGCCGAAAACATAAACACAAAATTTTTAAACACAAAATAGGCAGGTTGTATAAAGAGCAATAAAAGTTGAAGAGGAAAGAAAAAAAAGAAAAGAGTCATCGGGCGGCCAATTCCAATTTTAAATTTGTTTTCCTCTCTCCGACTGAACGAAACGAAATCTAAAGAAAACGGTCTGAGGAAGGGATCAACGAGAAGAAAAAGAAAAAAAGACTTTCGAATTAAATTTCTGACTCAACTGAGTCGGACAGAGTCCGACTCAATGAAAATAAATTTTTGAGTCGAAACGGTTTGAAACAGTCTAGATTCCATCTAGAATGTAAAAAAAAAAACCGACTGAAAATTTTGACCGCGAAATTTGGAAGGGACGCTACGAGGATTTCGAAAGTGAGGCGCCATCTTGAAATACAGTTACAATGAATTGTGAAGGAATGGGAATCGAAATTTGCTTGCAAATGGGGTACACAATGCATCTTACTGCTTAAAGTACCGAAACAGAATATATAGTAATGCTATAAAGACTATATAAAACGGGTAGCAAAATTTTTGACCGAAATATAAGGCGACATGGGAAAGCCCTTATATTAATATACAGGAACACCGCGTAGCCACCAAAATATGTAGTGAACCCCATTTTACAAAACCTTTTTTACAGTTTTTATTAGTTACGTTACTTCATTCACTTCCTCTTTATCTTTTACCATTCTCTTTACACTCGCTTCGCTGTACTATATAAAAACGGGTTGCACGTGACCGAGACGAGGCGTCATTGTAATTTGAACCACGCAAAGAGACCGGAGTATAAATTATACACTTTACTTATTCTTTAATTGACTTTTATTTATACCGAAACACTTTTGACAAACGGGGTAATGCGAGGGGGAAAATTAACGTTAACATTTTAGCCGGAGAGAGACAGACCCGAAATAATAGGTTAAATTTATAAATACACAAACACCTTATTTGGACGCTGTCCGATGACTGTCGTTTTTGGGCATTCTGCTTTTCTCTGCCTCTAGACCATTTCGGGGTGCTGCCAACTAGCCTTTTATAACCAAACAATTAGTTAACGTAATTACATTTCTTATTAAACATTATTATCTTCTTTATTAAACAAACATTATTAAATTCTTATAAACAAAACATTTTAATTCTTAATTAGACATTACCACATATTTCAAAAGTTACTGAAACCACACAAATTTGAAAAGGAACAAAACATTCATTGTTTATCACGTCCATACAGAATCTGTAAATATAGGCTCAGTTTGAAGTTACATGGTGTTGTGAGAAGTCATGGGGGAGAGGGGGAGGGAACTGGAAGTCGAATAGTGGGAGATGAAAATCCTCCAGGATGCCGCGAAAGAAGAACAGATGGCATTGGGGTGCCTTGAACCAGGACCAATAACTTAACTGTCAATTCACTATTATAACAGTCTGTTCCCTAATTAACCCTCTTTCACCCATAGGCACTTTACTGATTTTGTTCTGGCTAATGTTGAACGATTTTATGCAGTTTCAGAAAAGGTCCATGGGTATAAAGGGAAATAATGTCAAAGAATTTAATGTCAATTACTCATGTATTTAACACATCAGAAAAACTAGTTGGTTGCATACAACCAAATTATTTGAAAAACCCCAAAATGGTTGTCAACTATTTAATGTTGTTACCATAAAAATTACCATGGTTAGCGCAACCAGTGTATGTTTGCATTGACTATGTTGGACTGGTTGTCAAATAATTAACCCGCATGCATATTATGGTCGTTTTAACAATGCATTTATTTCTGTGTAAGGGTGAAACCAAAGCTATTTCATTCGTTTTAACGTTTCCTTCAGTGCCTCGAAATGAAAATGTTTTTTCAGTTTTAATTCTTCGCTGAAGAATGAATGGGAGAAAACACAAAAAGAAAATAAGTGCTTTTAGTATAGGGGCTGAATGCAAAGGATTATCAGTGTTGTAGATAAACAAAGGGATAGATAGATAGATAGATAACTAGATAGATAATAGATAGATAGATAGATAGATAGATAAGTACTTTTCCTTTCGCATATAAATCCATGTTTATTGCTTTCCTGCACACTTATTGCATATGCAATCTCTCTCTCTCTCTCTCTCTCTCCTCCATTCCCCTTACACTTTCTTCTGAGTTACCACTATTAATTCCTCTCTTCTATTATGCAAATGAATTCTTTAGCAAGAACCATCTCAATGAGTCATTCTTTGGCGTCATCAGTTGAGAGTCATGTTATTCAAATGGCTTTCAGTTGGAGTCCAACAGCTAAAAAAGGGCATATTTTCAGAACTTGAAACATGCCATTAACAGCAAAAGCTCCCCTTGCAGTAACTTACTTTTATTGGTGCTTGAATTACATTAAAACAACGTGTACCAGTCATTTTTCTTTTTGTAAACTTATATTTCTTCGAGGCCTCGATCTTGCACGGCTGTAGCAAAGAGAGAGAGAGAGAGAGAGAGAGAGAGAGAGAGAGAGAGAGAGCGTTGTTTAAATTGTATTATGAAAAAAGAGGTTCATCATGGATAGATGTATGCAGGGAGAAAAGGGATTTTTTTCAACTCTTAACTAATCGTATTTCCAAAAGGTTTTAAAGTATGGAATTTCATCTGAATTGGCATGTGTGGATTTTAAGGCAATTTCGGATTAACCTATTCTTGGGTCCCTGATCTGAGGATTCCATGGGGTCAGGGGAAGGGCCCCATTATTCGATTTCACTGTATCGGTGGATAGGGAAGTTCATGTATATATGTAAATATTATTTATACACACATGTGCGTTTATCACAAGAATATTTATGCACACACGAAATGGTAAAAATAACAATTTTGGAGGCGCTCTATTTTATACTTTGTATTATATAATTTACATTCTGTGTACTGTATGTGCTCTCATTCTGCTATTAATAATAATCAGTGAAGAAGGACAGAAAATGGCACAGCGCTTAGGTCAGGCTAATGCGGCCTGTATGATTATTACGAGCACCATCCGAGGTCGAACCCCTGACTTCGGTGTCTTCACTTCGGTTATAAGGAAACGGTGTTGCCCAGTTTGCTGCGGACGCTGGTCTGTTGTTATATAATGATTTCTAACTATTCATGAAATAAAATTAATCCTTTAGTGTGCCCCTACTACATGGGGGTAAACAGGGTATAAGCATATAGGACTCTCTCATAAAAAATTTATTCAAAAGAAATCTTCATATGTTAAACGCCCCGCTTGTGTAGGCCCGCCTTATGTGGATTTATAAGGGAAACAGGACCAGGAGCTCCTACTCTATAAGACTGTTAAAGTAACCCTTCTGATAGAACCGCAGAAACTACCTTTTTCTATTGCTACTTCACCAACTTTGGTAAATATACTCAGAGATTTTCCCATTAAGGAAAAGATGAACTTTCTTCACAGAGTGCCTCTGGGTGCCAATTAAGGATGAAAACTTCCTGGAATGAGTGCCAGTTGCTCAAGTTTTTTATCTCTTCCGTAATAAAGCACGCTTCCGTTATGTAAACCTTAATGGCCGCATCACAACATATATTTACATACATACACCAAACACACCTCCACCTACAAACACAGTATATGTACGAATACTGTTATATATATATATATATATATATGATGCAAACCCACATGGAAAAAGAAAAATGATTCCAAGCCCTTTCGTGTATTCAGAAGTACACCCTCGTCAGGGAATGAAGGGAGAAGGCGAGGTGACAAAAATATATACCTATGTACAGCGAGACAGAAAAATAAAAATATTTTATATATATATATATATATATATATATATATATATATATATATATATATACACACACACACACACATATACTTCACGTCCGGAACCCTCTTATATATAGTGTAATAATACTAAAACAAAAGATAAAGACAATGACTTTGATGTGTTTCCAATTACAGTTTCTATACTGCGAAAATATATTTCACAATGGTACTTGACACCTACTTTGATTAGTTGTTCTTAGAAGCGATCCATGTATTTTTAATATATATATATATATATATAATTGCAGCGCGAATATATCGAGGAAAAACAAGGCCATATTTATGAAAATTACTGGTACATGGCAAAAAATATACAATACATAAAAATGAAAGACTATATATATATATATATATATATACATAAAGTGAGAGAGAGAGAGAGAGAGAGAGATACTAAGCGAGTGTAGTCTTGTATATCTGAATTGATAAATGTTCCACCTTACATGATATGACAACCCAATTTTCTGTTCGTGAATTCTACATTTAAAACAATTTCTTTGGCAAAGCCTAAAATCTGCAATAACTTCGCACAATAAAACTATATATATATATACATACACACACACACACACGCTGCAGACTTTGTCTTTGTTTCGTTCGGCATTATTCACGCTAACAACAATATCGTATTATTGTTCCATATAACTGTAATTCATTTTATTTTGTACTATGTTCTCATGTTGACGATTAACTCATAATAACATAACCCTTTTGTAGTTTCTGTTATTATTACATTCTGTGTATGTATTAGTGATGGGACGATGCATCGCAATCGCAATCGCGATACAATCGCACATTTTTTACAATCGCAATCGCAATTGCAATCGCATTTAATGAGTGCGATTGTTGCGATTGTGAACAAAAGATTTAAATCTCTACAAAAGTTGCTATGAAAGCTGCTCTTTCATGCGTACTTAAAGGAAAGTTTAGCTAACAACAATACGGAATAATAAATAAATAATAAATAAGTCAAAAACAGAAATGAAAACGGGTTGCGAATTAGTTGAAAACAGAATAAAAAATTGGTTTAATAATAACAATAAGTACACCTCTTTATTTGCTCTATGTAAAATTGGAATGTTAAAAAATCAAGCTAACCCTATGGTAGGTAACGCGTTTAGGTATATTTAAAGCATAAATGAGCGTTATGTGAGGCTAAAGCTAAAACATCGCAATCGCAATCGCAATCGCGCGATTTTCAAATTCTGACAATCGCAATCGCAATCGCAACAGCGATTGTATGAAATATGACAATCGTCCCATCACTAGTATGTATCGTATTTTATCAATTACTACATTTTTTATTATTTATTGTAAGATTTATTTCTTTTATTTTTGTTTTGTTAATTAAAGAAAAATTGAGCTCAATCTATTCTTTTCCTTAATGACGTTCATTTTTGGTGACCCCTCTTGCAAAACATTATTTAATTAACCCAGTCATTTTACAAGGCCTACAGTCAAACAGGCTCTACAAAGTGTTGAAGCCACGCATTGACATTCGAACACTCTCTACAATGAAAATTTGTGGAAAAACATTTCTAAATGACAATGATATGACAAAATTCAAACCATCTCCAGCATGACTCCCTTCGAGGCACTCCGTTTCATCGTAGGCAACGAGTCTACACAGTCACCAACGTTCTGTGGTTTCGAGAAAACCTTTTGCAGTCTTTCTCATCATGCAGACCTTTTCTGTGGAATGGCAACAGGCGGAACGACATCAACCATCAACGAAAACCAACCCAGCGCTCCAACCGCATTTTGCACTAGGGTAAGAAATTTCTCCGCCAGGCAGTGTGGACACCATGTATCCATCTCCGACGCTAGAGTAAGTTCGACTCGCCCTGCACAGCGTTATTGGTTCGACAAAACTTACTTAGACTATTCGACGACCCTGAGCAAAGGGCCGCCGTGCGGTAAATTATTTGGCGGAATTATCTATGGCGACGCGCCCGTGCACCGACAAACATAACTTGAAGCGCAACATGTGCTTCCCCCAACCCCTACAAGAGGGCTTCAGCGGCATTCTTTGACAGCAAGCTTTCAATGACAGCAGCAACTGCAAGCAGCAACCACAGCCGGCCTTAGCCAAAATGGCGCCCCGGACGGAATAAGCCCCTAGGGCCGGCTCTGGTAGCAACCGCCTCAGCAATCACACGCAACATCATTCATGGCTCGATGGAACGCCCACGTCATCTCCACTTTCTGCTTGCAACATACCGGTGGATCGCCTATTGCCTGCTGTCTCTTCTGTTTGTTACTAGAACGACGCCCCCCCCCATTTCACTTCATCAGGAACGGATTCATCTATCGACGGAAACATATACAACGATTTGGGGGCATCATACGTGACGTTCGTCCAGTTCCCCGCTTTCCCATCCCCCGAACAATCGCCGTATTTTTCTCCTCCGTCCACTTCCTATACTATCTCCCTTTCTCTCACTCCCAAGGATTCCCCCCTTTCGCAACTCAACAGTTCTCTTCCACGCCCGAGGATTCCCTGCTTCCCCAAATCGGCTGTTCCCCTGCAATCCCATCCTGCCTCTCTCTCACAGGCGACACGACGGCCACTCGTACCCCTTCCCTTCAGTTTTGGGAATTTCTTTGCTTCGTTCCCTCGCGGTCACTGGAAGAAGACGCCTTGTAGCAGCAGCAGCAGCAGAGCGACCTTCATATCAATGACACAGCTTCGAGGCAACTAACAGATGGTGTCACATCGCATCTCGCCTGGAGAAGTTCTCAGTCTTCGATCTTCAGTCACGCGCTGCCCTTCCGGCATGTAACAACAATTGTAACAGGGCATAATTATCATACCTTTTCACATTCGCTCATTCTTATAATAAACTACTATACAATTGTGCTTCAAATTAATAACATTTAATTCAAATAATTGTACTAATAGGATTTATCCCACAGGCAATATACACACACAATATATATATATATATATATATATATATATATATATATATATATATATATATATACATATATATACTGTACATTTTCGTAGATCAAGTCTACAAGTCTGTTTTCTAATTTTCTTATTATGCCCACGAGTTAGCCCATCAGCCTCTAGTGAAAAAAAGTTATGTACATCTAAACTGTCCAAACCTCAAAACATTTTGAACATCTATATCATATCTCCCCTCATACAACGTCTCTCAAAATTAAACATACCTAGTTCCTTTAATCTTTCCCTTTCTTAGGTTAGGGATAAGCTTGGCTGCCCTACGTTGCACACCTTCAAGCATATCAATATCAATTCACGAACAAAATACATTGAGACTGTATAAAACAATTATTTGACCGATGCAAACGGAGCACATATTTTTCTGATCGATGCATGTGCATCGGTTACATCGGTCTGGATCCGCCCCTGAGTATCATGTCTAAGGTGAAGGGACCAAGCTTGAATGCAGTATTCCAAGTGAGGCTTAACATAAGAATTATATAATTTACAGATAACTCCCTTACTCTTGGACTAACATTCCTCTTAATAGTACTTAACATTTTATTTGCTTTATTTCTAGCCTCCATGCAGTGCTTAGAAAATTTTAGATCTCTGCTAACTACAATGCCAAGATTTTTTTCCTGTCTAACATCCTCTAATCAGTTCCCTTGCACCTCATAATAAAGCTTTCATTATTTCTGCCAAAATGAATGACTTTGCATTTTTGAACATTGAGTTCCATCTGCCATTTACTAGCCCAAGGAACTAATCTATGAAGATCTTCTTTCAGGTTATAAGAATTTTTATGTGTAACTAGGGCAACTATTTTTGTATCATCTACAATTTATAACTTTACTACGTACTCCCTTCTCTAAATCATTTAGATATAAAATAAAACGTAATGACCCAAACTGATTCCTGGCACCCCACCTTTCATTTTTGCCACCCAGATTCATGTCCATTTAGAATTATTCTCTGTTTTCTGTCTCCTAACCATTTTTCTACCCAATGTATAACTGACCCCAATATCCCATGAGCTTTTAATTTATAGAGAAGTCTCCTATGTGGAACCCTGTCAAAGGCCCTACTAAAATTCAAATAAATAACATCTACATCATTTCCATTATCTACCGGATCAGTTACAAACTCTAAAAAGTCTAAGAGATTAGACAAACAAGACCTTCCTGATCTTAATCCATGTTGGGAACTTGAAATAAGATTAAAATTTTCCAAATGATCTTCAATATTAGTCTTTAAAATTCTTTCTAGTATCTTTCCTGCCAGTGATGTTAAACTAACAGGCCTATAATTTCCTACCTCCTTCTTACTACCTTTTTTGTAAATGGGTACCACATTTCCTTTTTACGATTCATCTGGTACCTCTGCATAGTTAATAGACCTAGCAAACAATAGAGCCTCAGATAAGCTTTCCTCCCTTTCTCTGAGAATCGTAGCATATATATTATCAGGTTCAGCAGCTTTATTTAACTTGAATTTATGAATCACTTGCCAAACATCATCCTTCCTTATATGAATATGATCAAGAATGCCTGAATTTACAGAATCTAAAGAATTAAAATCAAAGTTATTTAAATTTTCTTCAGTAAAAACCGCGAAAATAATCATTAAAAATACCAACAATATCCTGATCTTCTTCAGACATCCTGTCATCATGTTCTATTGCACTAATCCTATCATGCTTTTTATTATTCATTTATAAAACTAAAGAATTTCTTTGAATCTTTATTGCTATTTGTAGCTAGATTTGTTTCACTATGCTTTTTGCTGTTCCTAGTCATACTATTTAGCTTATTTCTTACTGCCTATATTATCCAGTCCAAAATACTATCATTGTCTTTAAATTCTCTGAATGCCCTTTTTTTTATTTTTAATCATTTTTAACTATTTCCTATTCCACCACAAGGTTTCCTAATCTCGTTATTCCTAACAGTTCTGAAAAGAATACACGTACATTGTACATCCTCTAAAATTTCCTTGAATCTAGACCACATGTCAATAGCATTTTTATTGGCAAATTCATTATCCCATTTTAATGAGTCTAACAACTCCCTAAATTTACTACAGTCACCCTATGAGAAGCAAGGAACTAGATAGTCATTGTTGACTAGATCCCTATTTAATTC
>JAJOZX010000888.1:900000-1072500 GCA_023014485.1 Bathynomus jamesi | reverse complement strand
AATTTTGTTCATTAAGGACAAAAAAATAACTTTAGAATAAAAAGAAAATTTAAACCCCCCCTTAGGAAAATCCTGCGTACGCCACTGATATATATATATAAGCACATAATACTAGAACCATTATATCGGAAAACATAATATAGATGTAATATACTGTACAGGGTGTACATAAAGTCAGAATCTATTTTTGTGAAGCACTTGGAAATTATATGGAATTCAATCATAAAATGATAAAGTGGTAACATTTATTAAATAATTAAGAGTAGGATTCGAGTGACGCCCATCAGTATCCCTGCACAGCTCAAATCGTTCCGCAGCATTTCTAAACACATTCTGGAGCATTTGCGGGGTTATGTTATCTGCAGCAGTTCGTATACGTGTACGTAAGTTTTCAAGACTCGTAATCTTCGTCTGATAGACGTGCGACTCGATAAAGCCCCATGCAAAGAAATCTAAAGGGGTTAAATCTGGTCATCTCGCAACACAAGGTCTGTTGCTTCCGCGTCCGATCCAGCGATTTGGAAAACGTCCATTTAGATAATCCTGAACAATTTTGGCATAGTGACAAGGAGCACCATCATGTTGATAGACGACGGTACTAACAATCCTATCCCCAATCAGCTGAGGTTCAAGAAATTGCTGCAACATGTCCAGATAAATAAGCCCGTAACTGTAGCTTCAGCAAAGAAAAAAGGACCATAAACCTTAGATTTTGTTAAACCCATCCAGACATTAACTTTAGGTGAGTCTCTTTCCCAATTTTGGACGAAATCATTCGGTCTTTCATCTGCCCAAATTCGACAGTTATGGCGATTTACTTTTCCACACGTATGGAAAGTGGCTTCATCACTAAAGAGAATGTTGTCCATTAAATTATCACTCCAGATTTGTTCTACGAGATCAGCACACACAGCACTTCGTCGAGGGAAATTTTCCTCATGTAAATCATGTAAAACCTGCAAATGATAGCTTTTCTTCTGCAAATTAACTTTCAGAATTTTGTGCACAGATGACGTCGGGAGGCCGAGTCTGTGTGATGCAGCACGAACGGACGTACGTGGCTCCTCAGTGATAATTCCGCGTACTGCATTCACGGTAAGATCTGACATACGCGGTCGTCCTGATCTTGCTTCATCATTTACAGATCCCGTTCGTTTAAATTTGTTCACCAATTTTCGTATTGTCTTGTCTATTGGCCCCGGCTTATGAAATCTCCTTCTAAACTTCTTTCTGATGTCATTGTATTTTTTTCCCTCGATTCGCCAAATTACTATTGCCACACGCTCTTCTGTATTCATTCTAAGGGCTTCTGAAAAGAAAAATAGAAAAAAATAATTATTTCACAAAAATAGATCCTGACTTTATGTACACTGTACGTATATGATTTTGCGAATGCCTTCAATAAATGTGACAATGCATAGGATTCTAAGACAAAAGCTTAAAATAAGAATCAGTGGAAAGCTGGAACATGGGATATTTAATTATATGACCTCCAAGAACACAAAGAGTATCAGTAAATGGATTTAAATCTGAATTTTCAGAAGTCGTCAACACCTCTATTGTTTATAATAGTGATTGCTGGTATTAAAGTGTCGTATCATGTTCTGCAGAAGACACAATAAAATTATAGGAGATATCAGATGAAGATGGCCTAGAAAAGTTGCAGAATAACATCAATATATTATTCATATGTGCTGAAGACAATATGAAGTTCAACGAAAAAAATTCCAACTCATAAGATATTGCAACAACATAAAGAAGTTACAGAATAAAGGCTACAGAACACTAAAAGATCAACAAATAACAACAAATCTACAGTTCGGAAAGTAGTAAAATAATGGAGATTATCTGGAGGAGTTTCCATAGCAAAAATCATCATGTTAAAAGTATGGAAAAGTGTAGTCCTACGAATAACGGTACTCATACTTGTAAGCCCATACAGAGAACGAGACATTGCAAACATAGAAGCCACACAAAGGACTTTTACGTTTAAGATAAAGGAAATGAAAAATGAAGACTATTAGTCTCGACTACAAACCCTGAAACTCTACTCCCCGGAAAGAAGACGTGAGCGATACACAATAATATATCATACGTCCCGAACTTCAGAAATGAAATAAAAACACTGGGATGAGAGAACAGGTAAGTAGTATGACCGCAAAATGGGAGAGTGCAAGAATGTTGCAATGTTGATCAATGTCGCAAAGGGATGTTGCAAGAGGTTGTGCAACAAAAGTGGGAGGGGTGTGCAACAATGGGGAAGAGGGTTATGCAGTGAATGGGGAGGGGGTATGCAATGAAAGGAGGAAGGGTTATGCAATGAAGGGAGGAAGGGTTATGCAACAAATCAATGCTGCAAAGGGGGGAAGGGTTATGCAACAATCAATGCTGCAATGAAGGAGGGAGCTTTGGGGGGAGAAGGGAGGATGACCTCTCCCCAAAATGGTAACCTTAACCTAAGAGAGGGAGAGAAAGGAGGAGGAGGGTCTTTAGGGGAGAAGTTGGAATGTCCTCACCCCCAAAGGGAAACCCTAACCTAAGCCTCAACCTAAGAAGGGGAGAAGGGTGCTCGTCAAGTTTATAAACACTCCTTCCAATCGAGGGTTTATTCTTACCGACTCGTGCTTTTCAATCGTGAACTCTTCTTCACAACGCCTAGCGGCAGTTGAAATAATCTTCTAAGTCGTAACGACAGCTGCTCATTATATAAAGAAATAGTTCTTCAGGGTGAACGGTGTAGGTGAGCTCAGCCCTCTACTGCTCAGGTGCTTTATACCAAAGTTCATGATATTTCGAAGAATCTAAACCTTTTAAATAAGCATCCAGCTCTAGACCATTCTTGCCTTGTTCGGTCCTACACTCGGTAAACCCGAGTGTATGCGTATTGAAGAACCGTATCAAAATAAAGCATATCCGTAATACGCGCGTCTAATACAGGCTTCAGCTTGCGGAAACCGACGGTTTCAAACATTTTGTCGAGGATGAAACGGTTTCGCGTATGGAGAAGAACGTTATTATCAGAAGCATTCTTCCACATCAGTCGTATATCAATGCATGGCTGATCGTTATTTATACACAACGTAAAAACAATGGCATATGAGGGGGGTATCACTAATCTGCTCTCTTCTTGTACCTACACCTGCAGGAATTTTATAACAATCCTCACTCCACTTCTAAACTAACATGAAGATTCTATTCATCTCCTCAACACCTAAATAAACAACATTCCATTTACCAGAGTTTGTTTGTCTACAAGTCGTTTCCAGTACATAGTTAATGGCACCGGTTTCACGCATGAACACGCGCAACGACTTCGTCACGGACACATTGTACACGGCATTGAGAATGCTTCTCAAAGGAAGTTCCATCGTATTCGAAGAGTGCATGTCCAGTCGATTCAAGCTCTGAGATGACTATGAGCCACAGGCGAGCGGATCGGATCGACGGGAGGAGTGAGTCACACCATAAGGTGATGAAACGTGGACGGCGTTGTTTAAACGTGAATGCTTGTATCCCATTATACTGGGTAGGTGTTTTGAGAAATTATCCGATACATGAAGCAATACCGGTTTTAATGTTTTATCGCTCCCACTCCCCAGAATACGCAGACATTTTCGTTCATGTTCACAAACTAAACACATTTTATTCACACCCTGGCGCACTATTTGAGAGAAACATATAACCATATTTTTCCTTTTTGCTCAGCATACGATACTCGTCTCTAAATTCTATTAAAAACCCACGCAGGCCTTTAGCCACAACCTCGCTACAAACCTCGTCAAGATATATATTAATGTAGTGGTAAAAATAATTAAGATTCTCTATGATGTCAAGATATACATTCTCAGTCGCAGGGTACGAGTACTCGGTATGATGCAGCATGACATAATACCGCTTGTCGCACCATTCATCAACACTCCATATCCGTTGCTTCTCTTTTGTACGTGTTGTTTCTTCCACTTCACGGTATATGTAAGCTTTTATAAAGTTTAGTCCTACAACATAGTTCAATACATCGCTTGTACCACGATATCCTGCAATGCTCTCTCCAGAATAGCCGTAGAATATTTGTACCTCTTCTTCCTTCGCAAGAATCAATGTAGCCTTACAAGTATCAAAGAAGAGTGGAATAGGGAGCCATTCAGTAACCTTATCTTCACACTTTGCCGAATACCACTTCATAAACGTCGAACACGCAATATTAAAGGTAGCCATTACTATTTTTCCTCTACGTGGGAAAATACACGTCTGAGATCCAGGGCTTGCAGCGGTCAACTGAGCACACAGGTAGAGATATGCCCAGGTAGTAGCAGGAGTCACGTGACGGATCATACAGGGGGACGGAGCTTAGAACTTTCTCCTGTACATACGCTGAGCGGAGCTTAGAATTTTCGCCTGTACACACACACACACACACACACACACACACACACAAAGACAAAGGAGAAAGTGAAACGCTAATTGAAACACGATTTATTTATTAAACGAAATATTCAAGGTATATATATATATATATATATATATATATATACACAAATACGTGTTATAAATAAACATAGTTAACAACAGACATATATAACAATCAAAGATTATGGTATCCAAAGGGTGCGGTATCATAGGTACCAGGCACCTGGTAACGTTTCCTATAGGTGTTATGGCACACCTTCGTACCCCTAAGTTTCTTCACGACCCCATCTTCTGCGCCCGAAAATTGTGGGTACCTACAGTTAGTTGGGGCGGCTGGTCGCCCTCATCATCATCCAAGCACACTAGATCCTTCAACGAATCAAATTTAACGACCCGCCGATTCGCCTGGTTGAGCGTGATACCCTTAGCCTTCACGATATATTTCATATCCTCCCCCACTCTCACCCGTACCCCATAATTGTTTGGCCCTGTTGAGACAAAAGAGTCGGCGTATGCACCATCACCATATTCATCCTTGATCTCATCAGTCAACTCTCCGAGGAATTCACCAATAGGCGGCATGTATTCACCCTCCCTCGCTGTGAATATCACACTATCTGTATCGGCGTACAAAACCCTCCGCCCAAGAGAATACCATAGGCCCCAAAGTTTGATGCGTGCGTAGGCCGTTGTCAAGCTGGCTACAGATATGTTTGTAACCCGTGAGATATCTGTGTCCAATTAGGTATTGTTGTACTTTATTATGTACGTATTACCTACATTCACGATCTCCATGACCTCTTTATCGGGAGCGTTGGCATAATCCCAGACTTCACTATAACTTTGTGCCAAATGAACGTTCCCTTTGCCAGTATTCTGTGCAAATTTTCGCCAAAGATTGTTTAGACACAACTTTGCACTAAAACGCTTGCCTGGGTTCTTTACAATTTGGGAACGGTCAAGCTGTATACCTTCACGGTTACGGTAACGTTGAATATAAGCCGATTTTTCATCTTCGGTATCAACTACTCGCGGATACCCTGCTGCTACCCAACCTTTTGACGCCATATATAAACGCTTTTTTGAAGGATAAGTACTTCAAAAAAGCGTTTATATATAGCGTGAAAAGGTTGGGTAGCTTCTGAAACCTCCACACTACATGTATCTTCAATATTCTGTAGCCATGGCGAACGACTAGGTCCAGCTCAGGGCTTGTATATACACCTTTGATCTTACGCTGGTTGGTTGTGTGATTACAAGCCCCATTTTTCTTCTCTGCGCACTTCACGCACAGGGGAAACATGAGCTTGTGTTCTATAATGACGGTAAGATCGGCAACCATAAATCGCGTGGGGGGAGCACATCTACGAAAGAAAAGCCGAAATAGAACCCATTCAAATTTGTTGAGAACACCTCGATGGTGTGCAGGTCAGGTCCCACCACTTCCTCAGGTGCACCCACAGGGTACGGATTGTTCTTCATCACGTAGCGATATAAAGAACAGAAGTCGTAGTAATGGAGTTTCACGCCCTACGTATGCGTAAAGTATAGCTTGAAGGGATTTGTATGCCCTCCGAACAAGCTATCACCACATTTGAGAGGATCCAGCACCATTGAACGCTTGATCGTGTTTATTTCTTCACGGTACTCTCCATATGCTTCCATCCGTACATCATACTCATGCTCCCACAAGACTTTGTGAGTGAACTGGGAGCCTATAATTTGATCGCGGGTGCGGGTCCACGCAAGACTGTCGGCAGGAGATCTACCGTGGATATCTCCTACGATTCCACACTCAGGACGGGGGCATCCGTGCCACCAGCAACAGTTAAAGGAGTACACATTCTTCTCACTAGTGGCACGGTTTTCGCTTAGACCATCAACCCAAAAAACACAACCATTAACCTTAATGGGTACTTCCCCCGTATTGCGGGCATGATTTATGTATACACCTGTCTGCTGCTGTATGTGTATGAGCCAGTAAATAGCCTTGTGCCCATAACTACTGTTATTGTTTTTGTGAATGACGGCTAAGGTGTCTTTAGGCATGAAGTTATTCTTGAACACCGAAAAACATAATGAGGCGATCGTTGTTGCGACATGCAACGGATCGCATTTGAAACGGTCTATGTACATCCTTCTAAAGGCCTGGAAACATACTCTAAGCACGCGAACATCATTCACTCAATAACGCTCACATTCATCAGCTATATTATAAGGATTAGATTCATTAAAACTGTTGTATTAGCGGTCAAAATCTTCACGTTCATTTGTACTCATACATTCATAGTTAAAGTTATGTTTGGGTGGAGGTAGTTCTACGTAATTTAAAGTTTCGATTGGGAGGAGTGTGTAAGGGAAATATCCTTTTGAAACTTTAACGGCTACGCCTACGCCCATCACCTTCGGTAGCTTTGCTAATTTACAAGGTGCGAATAATAAAGTGTTTTTGAACTGTACATTCCCTCTTATTTGCATCTGTATAAGTTTGTTTCCTCTTTTCAAGGGATCACCTGTAAATATCTCGGATGACTCGAGCTCAAGCGGCTCCTTATAAAAGAACTGTCTGTAAAATTTTGCCCTGTTATGGGCAAGAATATACACAGTTGTTTTTTCTAACTTCTCCGCTAACTTGACAATAGAGGACACAAAGAGTTTCACAGGGCTATCGTGGGCAATCGTTTTAAAAACGTTTGTCCATTTACCACATTTGTGACACTCATCACACTCGATCTCCATACACTCATTTCAGATAGTCTGGCTTACAAGTAAATGTGGAATAACCTCTTTGGTTTCAGCGTTCGTGTATGTTTCTAGATCGTAGTACACAGTTATACAAGGGCTGTTTTTACGCTTACCTTCTTTCATATACCATATATGCTTTACTCCAACCGCCTTATATTTCTCATGGCATGTAGAACAGTGAATTTCATCACATTTATGCGTGAATTTTCCCAGATTATCCATCATATGAAACATACCACATTCACAGATTCTCATTTTCCTGCACGTGCCAATTAACTTATGGAGCTCAAAACAGTTATTATTGAAAAATGTGCCTCTACACACATCACAATCCCTCTTCTCAGTTTCAACTACACGGCTTTCACATTTGGACCTTTTACACTGCTCACATACCATGTGGCAATCTTTACAATGTTTCACTAAATCATCCGTAAACTCGATACACCCCTTACACAAATCATGATGTTCCTTTTTCGACTTTTATCATAACTCGCCTAAAGGCCCCTTATATTACGGATGGGGAGATACGTTGTCATTGACAGCCCTAAAATAAGTAGGAGTCTTGTACGATCTTTCACACAGCTTTTAAAAACATACACAGTTCTACGACGATCATCCATTCCAAATACAACTACACGAACATTCATTTCCTGTTCTACACTTCTCAGCTCTTCAGGACCCATATTACAGTCAAACTCAAGTTTACAGTCTATAGCTAGTTTACGGGCAAGCTCCATTACCGTAGGCAACCAAATTTTTTGGGTCCATGTATTTAGTACAGTAAACATACGAGCTAAGACTAATGCTATAAAACCGCAACCACGATCGACGTTGATATGCCGCCTGTAAATAGCCTGAGAATTGAAGTTAAGAGTATAATGTGTGGCAGTGATGGCACTATGTCCCGCAACACGGAATACACGGTCAATGTTTACCGTGAAGTTGTTCATGGTGAAGGCTATACTACTTTGAGAGGCCTGCATTATACGGCCTAATATATACTTTATATCTGCAGCTGCCAGGTGTCTGAATGGTATTACTACCCAAAAATCATCTACATCTCCGACATCTGACCTGAACCCGAAGGACAGCCGCATTCTGACTTCACGTTCTTCGCGGTTCTGAAGGGCAAACTCTACAATACGTTCAACTATGCGCCGTAGTCCTTGTTCAACAGCATTGCTATACATGGATCTTGGTACAACCCTGACTATATACCGATTTCTAGTGAAGGCTAGGGTAGGGGTAGCGGTGCACACTAACTCGAATGTTATGCCATCCTCTACAGAACGAGAAGCTGCTGCTGCTGTGGAAGATGTAGCCGGAATTGAACAGGAATAAGGGGTTACATTTTTATTTGAGGAAGGTACTATTGTGGGGGTTGTGTCGTAAGACGTAGAGTGTTGGGGGTCTATTACTGGTGGACTAACAACCGGCGCAATCCTGGCATGCTTTATACCTGACGTGGGTGGCTCTTCATCATGCCTCCGCTTTGAATGTTCTGGTGCTACAGGTATCGTTGGTGTGGACTCGGAAATGGGGATGGAGTCTGTGATCACAACTACACTGTCGTCGGGGTTATCTGTAATATCGATGAGGTGCTGTACCTCATCGTCATTCACGGTTCTGTGGGAGAAGAGAAAAACAAGACTGTAGAATATAAGGATCATCACTTAAATATTTATTATATTTTGTAAACGACCCACTTAGGAGTGTGACGTGTTAGAAATGGATTCTGTAGAAAAATTCAGGTTCACGAGCCCACCCACATGTATCATATCTGGCCCTACAGGATGTGGTAAAACTGTGTTTATGCTTAAAATCATTAAAGTAAAAGGAAGAGATGTTCTCAAAATTTGTGCATATAGTTATATGGTGCTATTCGACGTATCAATCAGTGTTCAACGACTACCAATATGATATTTTGTTCCGCAATGATGTATATGACGTTAATTCGTTAAAGGGAAATGAACATACAGTCATTGTAATTGACGATCTCATGTTGGAGATAGATTGAAAGTTTGCCGAGACATTTACAGTATTCTCCCACCGTCTTAACATAAGCGTGTTCTTCATCAATCGGAATCTATTTTTCTAAAATAGATGCATGCGCGATGTGTCGTTAAATACACAATATCTAGTCTTATTCGCACAAAGTAGAGATGTATCACAAATTGGGGTATTAGCCAATCAAATGTTCCCGAATCAGTTTAAGGAGTTTTTGGAAGTTTATAAAGAAGCTACAATCCAGCGTTACGGATATTTGGTTTGCGACCTTCATCCACGAAACACGTTTAGGGTGCTTCTAAGAACGAATATATTTCCAAACGAGCCTGAAACGGTGTATATTCCAAAATAACATAGAGGCTAAAGAATTACCATGAGTTAATAAAAATCTATCATCGACTGCCCCTGGCAATGCAACAGATGTTTGCTAAAAATATCGACTCCGACTTTTTAAAATGCATCTGTGAAATCTGTCTAAACGTTATAAATTGCAATGTATCAATGAAACCACCTCAGAAGGCTCGCCTACGCTGTTACAAGAACATATTACGTGCACTCGCTCGTAAAAGTCAAAGTGTGGGGAAGAAAAAAAACAAATTATTGTACAAAGAGGAGGGTCACTCCTCCCCATCTTATTTTCAGTTTTGGGTTCTTTACTGACTAGATTAATATAATGAAGAAAGTGGTAGTGATTCCACACGAGGTGTATGCTTCACTGCAAAGTTCAAAGAGTCCAGACACGGTTCTAGAATCCCATAAAAGCAGGCTTAAAAGAATGGAAAACGAATTGTTAGCCCTATTAAACAGTGAAAAGACACCTGATGAGAAAAGAATCTTATACCAAAAATCTCTGCAGAAATTTCTCCACGAGTACGAAAATTATAAGAATCCGACAGAGATCCCCGTGGTTGTTAGGCACAGCACGGGCAATGATGGGCATGGTGACAATAGGGCCGGACAACCAAAGATTAACTGGTCGGCCACACAACATATCAGCATGTATTAAAAAGCACCCTCCCACATACATTGAAGAATAAAGGCTTAAGTCTTTATAATGTATTGAATGAGGACCCCAACATACAGTGGACCGATACAGCTGAGATCATTGTGGAAGGAGCAAAGGTACAGGGATCTAATATCGTAGATATCGTCCATGATCTGGTGAGAAAGTGGGGTAAGCCCTCACCATCAGGATGGAAGCATATTAAAGCAAGACTACAACAGATAAATATCCCCAAAGCAATGATAGGAAATCTGAACAGGTTAAAAGACTTGGAACATGCATCGCACGTGCCATAATTGAAAACGCCATCACCCTACCCACGTGCCTCTAAAATACATAAATGGCTAACATATTAAGAAGACGTTATTACAGTATGACAATATGACATTTCTAACCCAGCCTCGTACGGTGGCGTAGATAGACTGTACAGAAGTGTTTATAATGATGGATAGGGAAAAAAGATGTTGAGTGGTTTTCGCGGGAACAGGACTCATACACTTCATAAGCCGGTGAGAAAAAGGTTTGAAACAGCGAAGGCAACAGCTGCTTCGATTGACTCTATTTGGCAGCAGATTTAACAGACATGCAAAGATATTCAGTGTATAACGATGGTTACCGCTACATCCTATTCATAACACAGGTCAACAAAAAAACTTTTTTTTTCGTTGCCAAGGAAATTCGTACGAATTTAGGGTATTTTGGTGTTGCTGAATTCCAAAATGAAAGTAGTTTTTCCGATTTGGCTCTAGTTCTTGAGATAATGAATACCCTCAATTAATAGGAAACGTAACCATAACGCGTGCATATGGGAAACTACCGGAACATTCTAGATGGTGAGACCGAATAAAATGCCATTATGTATTTCATGTGTTTACTTTTGTATGATTTGAGACAATTTCAATGCGATTTGTAAGTAGGCTCCGCCTGAACATTAAATTTTTGCATTTTTACGTGTTTCAATGGGGTACCAATTACAATGGGGTACCAATTATCTCATAAATTAGAGCCAATCTAGCAAAACCGATGTCATATTCAGAATCAGCACCACAAAGTTACCCCAAAATCACTCTAATATGATTGGCAATAAAATGAGTGTTGACCAGTGTAATAGATGTATTTCTAGATATTTGTTGCTAATTCATCTGAAAAATAATCGCCTGAAACAGTTGCTAAACCCACCAAAACGTTGATGTTGAAAGAAAACAGGGTTCCTGGCTATTTTTGTAAGGATATGGGGAAAAAATTTATAGGCCGAGCTTTCCAGAACATGTTGACAGAGTTTAATATCAGCTACTACACTACCAGATTTCTAGATATTCTGGAATCATTGGCCTCATCCTACAACCGCTCACACCAACGCACGATTGGGACAACACCTAACGAAGTTTTAGAAAGAGGTATGCGCCCAGATCGTGATGTGAGAAGAGAAGGAACACCACCACCACACTCTGCGCCTTTCAAAATCAATGATTATGTAAGGCTGTCGCGTTCGGGAAATAAATTCGCGAAGGGATTTGAGCAAGGATGGACACGTGAGATTTTGAAAGTTAGGGCTATGAAACCTAAAGGCGAAATAATGTATTACGTTGAAGATTTGAATGGTGAAGAAATCGCAGGAGGCTTTTATATACTGTACATTTTCGTAGATCAAGTCTACAAGTCTGTTTTCTAATTTTCTTATTATGCCCACGAGTTAGCCCATCAGCCTCTAGTGAAAAAAAGTTATGTACATCTAAACTGTCCAAACCTCAAAAAATTTTGAACATCTATATCATATCTCCCCTCATACAACGTCTCTCAAAATTAAACATACCTAGTTCCTTTAATCTTTCCCTTTCTTAGGTTAGGGATAAGCTTGGCTGCCCTACGTTGCACACCTTCAAGCATATCAATATCAATTCACGAACAAAATACATTGAGACTGTATAAAACAATTATTTGACCGATGCAAACGGAGCACATATTTTTCTGATCGATGCATGTGCATCGGTTACATCGGTCTGGATCCGCCCCTGAGTATCATGTCTAAGGTGAAGGGACCAAGCTTGAATGCAGTATTCCAAGTGAGGCTTAACATAAGAATTATATAATTTACAGATAACTCCCTTACTCTTGGACTAACATTCCTCTTAATAGTACTTAACATTTTATTTGCTTTATTTCTAGCCTCCATGCAGTGCTTAGAAAATTTTAGATCTCTGCTAACTACAATGCCAAGATTTTTTTCCTGTCTAACATCCTCTAATCAGTTCCCTTGCACCTCATAAATAAAGCTTTCATTATTTCTGCCAAAATGAATGACTTTGCATTTTTGAACATTGAGTTCCATCTGCCATTTACTAGCCCAAGGAACTAATCTATGAAGATCTTCTTTCAGGTTATAAGAATTTTGTATGTGTAACTAGGGCAACTATTTTTGTATCATCTACAAATTTATAAACTTTACTACGTACTCCCTTCTCTAAATCATTTAGATATAAAATAAAACGTAATGGACCCAAAACTGATTCCTGTGGCACCCCACCTTTCATTTTTTGCCACCCAGATTCATGTCCATTTAGAATTATTCTCTGTTTTCTGTCTCCTAACCATTTTTCTACCCAATGTATAACTGACCCCAATATCCCATGAGCTTTTAATTTATAGAGAAGTCTCCTATGTGGAACCCTGTCAAAGGCCCTACTAAAATTCAAATAAATAACATCTACATCATTTCCATTATCTACCGGATCAGTTACAAACTCTAAAAAGTCTAAGAGATTAGACAAACAAGACCTTCCTGATCTTAATCCATGTTGGGAACTTGAAATAAGATTAAAATTTTCCAAATGATCTTCAATATTAGTCTTTAAAATTCTTTCTAGTATCTTTCCTGCCAGTGATGTTAAACTAACAGGCCTATAATTTCCTACCTCCTTCTTACTACCTTTTTTGTAAATGGGTACCACATTTCCTTTTTACGATTCATCTGGTACCTCTGCATAGTTAATAGACCTAGCAAACAAAATAGAGCCTCAGATAAGCTTTCCTCCCTTTCTCTGAGAATCGTAGCATATATATTATCAGGTTCAGCAGCTTTATTTAACTTGAATTTATGAATCACTTGCCAAACATCATCCTTCCTTATATGAATATGATCAAGAATGCCTGAATTTACAGAATCTAAAGAATTAAAATCAAAGTTATTTAAATTTTCTTCAGTAAAAACCGCGAAAATAATCATTAAAAATACCAACAATATCCTGATCTTCTTCAGACATCCTGTCATCATGTTCTATTGCACTAATCCTATCATGCTTTTTATTATTACATTTATAAAAACTAAAGAATTTCTTTGAATCTTTATTGCTATTTGTAGCTAGATTTGTTTCACTATGCTTTTTGCTGTTCCTAGTCATACTATTTAGCTTATTTCTTAACTGCCTATAATTATCCAAGTCCAAAATACTATCATTGTCTTTAAATTCTCTGAATGCCCTTTTTTTTATTTTTAATCATTTTAACTATTTCCCTATTCCACCACAAAGGTTTCCTAATCTCGTTATTCCTAACAGTTCTGAAAAGAATACACGTACATTGTACATCCTCTAAAATTTCCTTGAATCTAGACCACATGTCAATAGCATTTTTATTGGCAAATTCATTATCCCATTTTAATGAGTCTAACAACTCCCTAAATTTACTACAGTCACCCTATGAGAAGCAAGGAACTAGATAGTCATTGTTGACTAGATCCCTATTTAATTCTATCTTAAAACGTATGCTAAAATCGTCACTATTTCCTTATGACTCTTACTGCAAGTTTCATAACAAGCTCGTGATCATTGGAAAGAACCAGATCTAAGATCGCTTGATCTCTAGTTGATTTGTCTACAAATTGCGTTGGAAAACAATCATTATAGCAGTCAATGAAGAAGTTACCTTCTCTATTATTTCCTTCTAAAAGGCTCCAGTCTATATGAGGCAGGTTGAAATCTCCCATAATTAATGTTCTCGCAGTACAACCTTTATTTATTTCTGTCATTAACTTCCTGTGTTTGGTTTGAAGGTCTGTAAATTCGATGAGATACATTATTAAATATAAGCATTTTCAGATACATTGTTCGCGACATAGAAATCAATATTGCATTTTACTGAATGTATCTATAGCTGGAATGTAATTTGTAGTTAAATACACAATGAGCATTAAGAAAACGAAATTACTTTTTAATACCAAAGAAAACGGTTCTTAATACTTTAATTAAAGGGGGACCTAAATAACACCTACATTTTACCGAAATGGAAGAATGGAAGGAGTCATTAATAACACAAAACTCGGTTGTTTAACCAACGAATTAGACTCGTAATGAAGAAGACTCTCTCTCTCTCTCTCTCTCTCTCTCTCTCTCTCTCTCTCTCTCTCTCTCTCTCTCTCTCTCTCTCTCTCTCTCGTAGTTAAATTAATGAGTCATCTAAAGCCTCACCCGTTAGATGTAAATTAGGAATTAAATTAATGAGCATTATAGGACTGAACGCCGTCTTTTCCTCTGCTCAGCCCATGTGAGTTTAGTGTAGGGCCCTCGAAAGATCGATGATAGTGTGTTAGTTTAGTGTAGGGGCCTCGAGAGATGGTTGATAGTGTGTGAGTTCAGTGTAGAGCTCTTGAGAGATCGTTGATAGTGTGTGAGTTCAGTGTAGGGTCCTCGAGGCATCGTGGATATTGAAATATCTGAAAAAAACGAGAATTTGAGTTAAATGGAATGAAGTATACCCAGACAAAAGTCATGTAAGCAAAAGTAAGCAAAGATAATAATTGATCCAGGACAAAAGTATTTACGTTTAGCTTGTAAGTAAAAAGCTGAACATCGACTAGTTAGTAGCAGATTTTTATACATATATGAAATGTATTAAAAGGACTCATTACAGATGACGTATTCTCGCATAAAAAAGACTTTTAAATAACAAAATCATAGTTAAAACATTTTTTCTTCTCAGTAATTATGCATGGAAACTAACTTTTTTTTTTTAACAAAATACGAGCATTATTTCGACAAAATGTTTCATTTATTTTGGACATAATTTTTTTTTTTTAAATATTAACTAAAAAAAAATATTAAAAATATTTTCTCTTTAATTTTTTGCATATCAGAATTGCATTTCTGTAATAAAAAAATGACTTTTAACATATTTTTGCATTTAAAAAAATTAATTTTAAAATTAATAAAATAAATTTTACACGTTTATGTAGTGCAAAGATGTTTTGTAAAATTCGCAATAACAATATTTTGTTTCCATTCATCATTTTGTTATTCAATATATATATATATATATATATATATATATATATACACAAATTCAGAATGGTTCCCTGAGACAATTATATGTTAAACACAGACCGTGCATGGAACAAGGAACTCTTCTGGGAAAATTAAATCCACTATAGTGGATTTAATTTTCCCAGAAGAGTTCCTTGTTCCATGCACGGTCTGTGTTTAACATATATTATATATATATATTGCCTGTAAAACTAAACTGAAAGGTTTAATATCTAACATTTTTATGAGAAAGGAGAAATTTATTTTCTTTAGTTTTACCTCTTTATCTGAAATTTCTCCTTTTTTTTTTATGGTTTCCCCTCCGACCTAAACAAAATTAATTAAAATGGACCATTCTCATTATTTCCATTATTTTCATTATATTTTATTTTAAAATTTCTTATGATGTTTTATATAAAAATCATTGTAATAAAAAGTAAAGAAATCTTTAGTTTTTATCCTTCACTCGTATTTTTCTGGTTGATTTTTCCTATTTTTTCGGTTATGCTCTTCCTTATTCAATTTCGTAAATTACTTCTAAAGGTTTTCAAAAGGATATTGATTTATCTCATGATAAAGGGTTATGCTGGAAAACAACAGACTCCATATTGCTTTTCTCTCTCTCTCTCTCTCTCTCTCTCTCTCTCTGTGTGTGGTGTGTGTATATATATATATATATATATATATATATATAAAATTGGTGAATAAACCTGTCTGCGGCAACACTGTATATAATCCAACTTTGGCAAACTTAGGTCATTATTCAAGCAAAGAAATCAAGTTCTGAGAAGAAACGAACATTTCTCGAAAGGTTTCGAACGAACTCGGCTTCGATACGAAGATTGTCGAATGGAAATGACTCGATCCAACATCGAAGAAGTTTCTGTAATCGCAGCACTTTACATTTCCGACACTGTTTCATATACAGTATATATATCAGTGGCGTACGCAAAGGCGGGTCCATGGGGTCTGGACCCCTCTTTAAGAAGTAAGATTTTATATTCTAAATAAAAATATGAGTCAATTTTTTACTACTAATTATTAATAATTAATCAATAAATATTATTTCAGCTTTTTTAACATTGATTTTCAATTTTGTTCATTAAGGACAAAAAAATAACTTTAGAATAAAAAGAACATTTAAACCCCCCCTTAGGAAAATCCTGCGTACGCCACTGATATATATATATATATATATATATATATATATAAGCACATAATACTAGAACCATTATATCGGAAAACATAATATAGATGTAATATACTGTACAGGGTGTACATAAAGTCAGAATCTATTTTTGTGAAGCACTTGGAAATTATATGGAATTCAATCATAAAATGATAAAGTGGTAACATTTATTAAATAATTAAGAGTAGGATTCGAGTGACGCCCATCAGTATCCCTGCACAGCTCAAATCGTTCCGCAGCATTTCTAAACACATTCTGGAGCATTTGCGGGGTTATGTTATCTGCAGCAGTTCGTATACGTGTACGTAAGTTTTCAAGACTCGTAATCTTCGTCTGATAGACGTGCGACTCGATAAAGCCCCATGCAAAGAAATCTAAAGGGGTTAAATCTGGTCATCTCGCAACACAAGGTCTGTTGCTTCCGCGTCCGATCCAGCGATTTGGAAAACGTCCATTTAGATAATCCTGAACAATTTTGGCATAGTGACAAGGAGCACCATCATGTTGATAGACGACGGTACTAACAATCCTATCCCCAATCAGCTGAGGTTCAAGAAATTGCTGCAACATGTCCAGATAAATAAGCCCCGTAACTGTAGCTTCAGCAAAGAAAAAAGGACCATAAACCTTAGATTTTGTTAAACCCATCCAGACATTAACTTTAGGTGAGTCTCTTTCCCAATTTTGGACGAAATCATTCGGTCTTTCATCTGCCCAAATTCGACAGTTATGGCGATTTACTTTTCCACACGTATGGAAAGTGGCTTCATCACTAAAGAGAATGTTGTCCATTAAATTATCACTCCAGATTTGTTCTACGAGATCAGCACACACAGCACTTCGTCGAGGGAAATTTTCCTCATGTAAATCATGTAAAACCTGCAAATGATAGCTTTTCTTCTGCAAATTAACTTTCAGAATTTTGTGCACAGATGACGTCGGGAGGCCGAGTCTGTGTGATGCAGCACGAACGGACGTACGTGGCTCCTCAGTGATAATTCCGCGTACTGCATTCACGGTAAGATCTGACATACGCGGTCGTCCTGATCTTGCTTCATCATTTACAGATCCCGTTCGTTTAAATTTGTTCACCAATTTTCGTATTGTCTTGTCTATTGGCCCCGGCTTATGAAATCTCCTTCTAAACTTCTTTCTGATGTCATTGTATTTTTTTCCCTCGATTCGCCAAATTACTATTGCCACACGCTCTTCTGTATTCATTCTAAGGGCTTCTGAAAAGAAAAATAGAAAAAATAATTATTTCACAAAAATAGATCCTGACTTTATGTACACTGTACGTATATGATTTTGCGAATGCCTTCAATAAATGTGACAATGCATAGGATTCTAAGACAAAAGCTTAAAATAAGAATCAGTGGAAAGCTGGAACATGGGATATTTAATTATATGACCTCCAAGAACACAAAGAGTATCAGTAAATGGATTTAAATCTGAATTTTCAGAAGTCGTCAACACCTCTATTGTTTATAATAGTGATTGCTGGTATTAAAGTGTCGTATCATGTTCTGCAGAAGACACAATAAAATTATAGGAGATATCAGATGAAGATGGCCTAGAAAAGTTGCAGAATAACATCAATATATTATTCATATGTGCTGAAGACAATATGAAGTTCAACGAAAAAAAATTCCAACTCATAAGATATTGCAACAACATAAAGAAGTTACAGAATAAAGGCTACAGAACACTAAAAGATCAACAAATAACAACAAATCTACAGTTCGGAAAGTAGTAAAATAATGGAGATTATCTGGAGGAGTTTCCATAGCAAAAATCATCATGTTAAAAGTATGGAAAAGTGTAGTCCTACGAATAACGGTACTCATACTTGTAAGCCCATACAGAGAACGAGACATTGCAAACATAGAAGCCACACAAAGGACTTTTACGTTTAAGATAAAGGAAATGAAAAATGAAGACTATTAGTCTCGACTACAAATCCTGAAACTCTACTCCCCGGAAAGAAGACGTGAGCGATACACAATAATATATCATACGTCCCGAACTTCAGAAATGAAATAAAAACACTGGGATGAGAGAACAGGTAAGTAGTATGACCGCAAAATGGGAGAGTGCAAGAATGTTGCAATGTTGATCAATGTCGCAAAGGGATGTTGCAAGAGGTTGTGCAACAAAAGTGGGAGGGGTGTGCAACAATGGGGAAGAGGGTTATGCAGTGAATGGGGAGGGGGGTATGCAATGAAAGGAGGAAGGGTTATGCAATGAAGGGAGGAAGGGTTATGCAACAAATCAATGCTGCAAAGGGGGGAAGGGTTATGCAACAATCAATGCTGCAATGAAGGAGGGAGCTTTGGGGGGAAAGGGAGGATGACCTCTCCCCAAAATGGTAACCTTAACCTAAGAGAGGGAGAGAAAGGAGGAGGAGGGTCTTTAGGGGAGAAGTTGGAATGTCCTCACCCCCAAAGGGAAACCCTAACCTAAGCCTCAACCTAAGAAGGGGAGAAGGGTGCTCGTCAAGTTTATAAACACTCCTTCCAATCGAGGGTTTATTCTTACCGACTCGTGCTTTTCAATCGTGAACTCTTCTTCACAACGCCTAGCGGCAGTTGAAATAATCTTCTAAGTCGTAACGACAGCTGCTCATTATATAAAGAAATAGTTCTTCAGGGTGAACGGTGTAGGTGAGCTCAGCCCTCTACTGCTCAGGTGCTTTATACCAAAGTTCATGATATTTCGAAGAATCTAAACCTTTTAAATAAGCATCCAGCTCTAGACCATTCTTGCCTTGTTCGGTCCTACACTCGGTAAACCCGAGTGTATGCGTATTGAAGAACCGTATCAAAATAAAGCATATCCGTAATACGCGCGTCTAATACAGGCTTCAGCTTGCGGAAACCGACGGTTTCAAACATTTTGTCGAGGATGAAACGGTTTCGCGTATGGAGAAGAACGTTATTATCAGAAGCATTCTTCCACATCAGTCGTATATCAATGCATGGCTGATCGTTATTTATACACAACGTAAAAACAATGGCATATGAGGGGGTATCACTAATCTGCTCTCTTCTTGTACCTACACCTGCAGGAATTTTATAACAATCCTCACTCCACTTCTAAACTAACATGAAGATTCTATTCATCTCCTCAACACCTAAATAAACAACATTCCATTTACCAGAGTTTGTTTGTCTACAAGTCGTTTCCAGTACATAGTTAATGGCACCGGTTTCACGCATGAACACGCGCAACGACTTCGTCACGGACACATTGTACACGGCATTGAGAATGCTTCTCAAAGGAAGTTCCATCGTATTCGAAGAGTGCATGTCCAGTCGATTCAAGCTCTGAGATGACTATGAGCCACAGGCGAGCGGATCGGATCGACGGGAGGAGTGAGTCACACCATAAGGTGATGAAACGTGGACGGCGTTGTTTAAACGTGAATGCTTGTATCCCATTATACTGGGTAGGTGTTTTGAGAAATTATCCGATACATGAAGCAATACCGGTTTTAATGTTTTATCGCTCCCACTCCCCAGAATACGCAGACATTTTCGTTCATGTTCACAAACTAAACACATTTTATTCACACCCTGGCGCACTATTTGAGAGAAACATATAACCATATTTTTCCTTTTTGCTCAGCATACGATACTCGTCTCTAAATTCTATTAAAAACCCACGCAGGCCTTTAGCCACAACCTCGCTACAAACCTCGTCAAGATATATATTAATGTAGTGGTAAAAATAATTAAGATTCTCTATGATGTCAAGATATACATTCTCAGTCGCAGGGTACGAGTACTCGGTATGATGCAGCATGACATAATACGCTTGTCGCACCTCATCAACACTCCATATCCGTTGCTTCTCTTTGTACGTGTTGTTTCTTCCACTTCACGGTATATGTAAGCTTTTATAAAGTTTAGTCCTACAACATAGTTCAATACATCGCTTGTACCACGAATCCTGCAATGCTCTCTCCAGAATAGCCGTAGAATATTTGTACCTCTTCTTCCTTCGCAAGAATCAATGTAGCCTTAAAAGTATCAAAGAAGAGTGGAATAGGGAGCCATTCAGTAACCTTATCTTCACACTTTGCCGAATACCACTTCATAAACGTCGAACACGCAATATTAAAGGTAGCCATTACTATTTTTCCTCTACGTGGGAAATGCACGTCTGAGATCCAGGGCTTGCAGCGGTCAACTGAGCACGCAGGTAGAGATATGCCCAGGTAGTAGCAGGAGTCACGTGACGGATCATACAGGGGGCGGAGCTTAGAACTTTCTCCTGTACATACGCTGGCGGAGCTTAGAATTTTCGCCTGTACACACACACACACACACACACACACACACAAAGAGGAGAAAGTGAAACGCTAATTGAAACACGATTTATTTAATAAACGAAATATTCAAGGTATATATATATTATATATATATACACAAATACGTGTATAAATAAACATAGTTAACAATAGACATATATAACAATCAAAGATTATGGTATCCAAAGGGTACGGTATCATAGGTACCAGGCACCTGGTAACGTTTCCTATAGGTGTTACGGCACACCTTCGTACCCCTAAGTTCCTTCACGCCCCATCTTCTGCGCCCGAAAATTGTGGGTACCTACAGTTAGTTGGGGCGGCTGGTCGCCCTCATCATCATCCAAGCACACTAGATCCTTCAACGAATCAAATTAACGACCCGCCGATTCGCCTGGTTGAGCGTGATACCCTTAGCCTTCACGATATATTTCATATCCTCCCCCACCTCACCCGTACCCCATAAGTTTTTGGCCCTGTTGAGACAAAAGAGTCGGCGTATGCACTCCATACTCATCCTTGATCTCATCAGTCAACTCTCCGAGGAATTCACCAATAGGAGGCATGTATTCACCCTCCCTCGCTGTGAATATCACACTATCTGTATCGGCGTACAAAACCCTCCGCCCAAGAGAATGCAATAGGCCCCAAAGTTTGATGCGTGCGTAGGCCGTTGTGAAGCTGGCTACAGGTATGTTTGTAACCCGTGAGGTATCTGTGGCCAATTCGGTATTGTTGTACTTTATTATGTAAGTATTACCTACATTCACGATCTCCATGACCTCTTTATCGGGAGCGTTGGCATAATCCCAGACTTCACTATAACTTTGTGCCAAATGAACGTTCCCTTTGCCAGTATTCTGTGCAAATTTTCCCAAAGACTGTTTAGACACAACTTTGCACTAAAGCGCTTGCCTGGGTTCTTTACAATTTGGGAACGGTCAAGCTGTATACCTTCACGGTCACGGTAACGTTGAATATAAGCCGATTTTTCATCTTCGGTATCAACTCTCGCGGATACCCTGCTGCTACTTTGACGCTTATCCTTTATCTTCAAAAAAGCGTTTATATATGCGTGAAAAGGTTGGGTAGCTTCTGAAACCTCCACACCTCATGTATCTTCAATATTCTGTAGCCATGGCGAACGCTAGGTCCAGCTCAGGGCTTGTATATACACCTTGATCTTACGCTGGTTGGTTGTGTGATTACAACCCCATTGTTCTCTCTGCGCACTTCACGCACAGGGGAAACATGAGCTTGTGTCTATACGGGTAAGATCGGCATCCATAAATCGCGTGGGGGAGCACATCTACTACGAAAGAAAGCCGAAATAGTACCCTTCAAATTTGTTGAGAACACCTCGATGGTGGCAGGTCAGGTCCCACCAGTTCTCAGGTGCACCCACGGGTACGGATTGTTCTTCATCACGTAGGATATAAAGAACAGAAGTCGTAGTAATGGAGTTTCACGCCCTCCGTAGCGGAAAGTATAGCTTGAAGGGATTTGTACGCCCTCCGAACAAGCTATCACCACATTTGAGAGGATCCAGCACCATTGAACGCTTGATCGTGTTTATTTCTTCACGGTACTGTCCATATGCTTCCATCCGTGCATCATACTCATGCTCCCACAAGACTTTGTGAGTGAACTGGGAGCCTATAAGTTGATCGCGGGTGCGGGTCCACGCAAGACTGTCGGCAGGAGATCTACCGTGGATATCTCCTACGATTCCACACTCAGGACGGGGGCATCCGTGCCACCAGCAACCGTTAAAGGAGTACACAGTCTTCTCACCAGTGGCACGGTTTTCGCTTAGACCATCAACCCAAAAAACACACCATTAACCTTAATGGGTACTTCCCCCGTGTTGCGGGCATGCTTTATGTATACACCTGTCTGCTGCTGTATGTGTATGAGCCAGTAAATAGCCTTGTGCCCATACTGTTGTGTTTTGTGAATGACGGCTAAGGTGTCTTTAGGCATGAAGTTATTCTTGAACACCGTAAAACATAATGAGGCGATCGTGTTGCGACTTGCAACGGATCGCATTTGAAACGGCTATGTACATCCTTCTAAAGGCCTGGAAACATACTCTAAGCACGCGACATCATTCACGCAATAACGCTCACATTCATCAGCTATATTATAAGGATTAGATTCATTAAAACTGTTGTATAGCGGTCAAAATCTTCACGTTCATCTGTACTCATACATTCATAGTTAAAGTAATGTTTGGGTGGAGGTAGTCTACGTAATTTAAAGTTTCGATGAGGAATGTGTAAGGGAAATATCCTTTTGAAACTTCAGCTACGCTACGCCCATCACCTTGGTAGCTTTGCTAATTTACAAGGTGTGAATAATAAAGTGTCTTTAAACTGTACATTACCTCTTATTTGCATCTGTATAAGTTTGTTTCCTCTTTTCAAGGGATCACCTGTAAATATCTCGATGACTCGTGCTCAAGCTCCTTATAAAGGAACTGTTGTAAATTTTGCCCGTTATGGGCAAGAATATACACATTTTTTTTTAACTTGTCCGCTAACTTGACAATAGAGGACACAAAGAGTTTCACAGGGCTATCGTGGGCAATCGTTTTAAAAACGTTTGTCCGTTTACCACATTTGTGACACTCATCACACTCGATCTCCATACACTCATCAGATAGTCTGACTTACAAGTAAATGTGGAATAACCTCTTTGGTTTCAGCGTTCGTGTATGTTTCTATATCGTAGTACACAGTTATACAAGGGCTATTTTTAGGCTTAGCGTCTTTCATATAACATACATGCTTCACTCCAACCGCCTTATATTTCTCATGGCATGTAGAACAGTGAATTTCATCACATTTATGCTGAATTCCCAATTATCCATCATATGAAACATACCACATTCACAGATTCTCATTTTCCTGCACGTGCCAATTGATTATGGAGCTCAAAACAGTTATTATTGAAAAATGTGCGTCTACACACATCACAATCCCTCTTCTCCTTCAACTACACGGCTTTCACATTTGGAGCTTTTACACTGCTCACATACCATGTGGCAATCTTTACAATGTTTCACTATATCATCCGCAAACTCGATACACCCCTTACACAAATCATGATGTCGTCCATATTTTCGACTTTTATCATAACTCGCGTAAAGGCCCTTATATTACGGATGGGGAGATACGTTGTCCTGACAGCCCTAAAATAAGTAGGGTCTTGTACGATCTTCACACAGCTTTTAAAAACATACACAGTCTACGACGATCATCCATTCCAAATACAACTATACGAACATTCATTTCCTGTTCTACTTCTCAGCTCTTCAGGACCCATATTACAGTCAAACTCAAGTTTACAGTCTACAGCTAGTTTACGGGCACGCTCCACTACCGTAGGCAACCAAATTTTTTGGGTCCATGTATTTAGTACAGTAAACATACGAGCTAAGACTACTGCTATAAAACCGCAACCACGATCGACGTTTATATGCCGCTGTAAATAGCCTGAGAATTGAAGTTAAGAGTATAAGTGTGGCATGATGCACTATGACCCGCAACACGGAATACACGGTCAATATTTACCGTGAAGTTGTCCATATGAAGGCTATACTACTTTGAGAGGCCTGCATTATACGGCCTAATATATACTTATATCTTCAGCTGCCAGTCTGAATGGTATTACTACCCAAAAATCATCTACATCTCCGTCATCTGACCCGAACCCGAAGGACAGCCGTTCTGACTTCACGTTCGTCGCGGTTCTGAAGGGCAAACTCTACAATACGTTCAACTATGCGCCGTAGTCCTGTTCAACACCATTGCTATACATGGATCTAGGATCAACCCTGACTATATACCGATTTCTAGTCAAGGCTGGGTGGGGTAGCGGTGCGCACCAACTCGAATGTTATGCCATCCTCTACAGAACGAGAAGCTGCTGCTGCTGTGGAGATGTACCGGAATTGAACAGGAATAAGGGGTATATTTGAGGAAGGTACTATTGTGGGGGTTGTGTCGTAAGACGTAGAGGTTGGGGTCTATTACTGGTGGTCTAACAACCGGCGCAATCCTGGCATGCTTTATACCTGACGTGGGGGCTCTTCATCATGCCTCCGCTTTGAATGTCGCGTGCTACAGGTATCGTGGTGTGGACTCGGGGGATGGAGTCTGTGATCACAACTACACTGTCGTCGGGGTCATCTGTAATATCGATGATGGTGCTGTACCTCATCGTCATTCACGGTTCTGTGGGAGAAGAGAAAAACAAGACTGTAGAATATAAGGATCATCACTTAAATATTTATTATATTTTGTAAATGACCCACTTAGGAGTGTGACGTGTTAGAAATGGATTCTGTAGAAAAATTCAGGTTCACGAGCCCATCCACATGTATTATATCTGGCCCTACAGGATGTGGTAAAACTGTGTTTATGCTTAAAATCATTAAAGAAAAGGAGAGATGTTCTCAAAATTTGTGCATAAAGTTATATGGTGCTATTCGACGTATCAATCAGTGTTCAACGAGTACCAATGATATTTTGTTCCACAAAGGTGTATATGACGTTAATTCGTTAAAGGGAAATGAACATACAGTCATTGTAATTGACGATCTCATGTTGGAGATAAAACGTTTGCCGAGACATTTACAGTATTCTCCCACCATCTTAACATAAGCGTGTTCTTCATCAATCGAATCTATTTTTCAAAATAGATACATGCGCGATGTGTCGTTAAATACACAATATCTAGTCTTATTCGCACAACGTAGAGATGTATCACAAATTGGGGTATTAGCCAATCAAATGTTCCCGAATCAGTTTAAGGAGTTTTTGGAAGTTTATAAAGAAGCTACAATCCAGCGTTACGGATATTTGGTTTGCGACCTTCATCCACGAAACACGTTTAGGGTGCTTCTAAGAACGAATATATTTCCAAACGAGCCTGAAACGGTGTATATTCCAAAATAACAAGAGGCTAAAGAATACCATGAATTAATAAAAATCTATCATCGACTGCCCCGGCAATGCAACAGATGTTTGCTAAAAATATCGACTCCGACTTTTTAAAATGCATCTGTGAAATCTGTCTAAACGTTATAAATTGCAATGTATCAATGAAACCACCTCAGAAGGCTCGCCTACGCTGTTACAAGAACATATTACGTGCACTCGCTCGTAAAAGTCAAAGTGTGGGGAAGAAAAAAAACAAATTATTGTACAAAGAGGAGGGTCACTCCTCCCCATCTTATTTTCAGTTTTGGGTCCTTTACTGACTAGATTAATATAATGAAGAAAGTGGTAGTGATTCCACACGAGGTGTATGCTTCACTGCAAAGTTCAAAGAGTCCAGACACGGTTCTAGAATCCCATAAAAGCAGGCTTAAAAGAATGGAAAACGAATTGTTAGCCCTATTAAACAGTGAAAAGACACCTGATGAGAAAAGAATCTTATACCAAAAGCTCTGCAGAAATTTCTTCACGAGTACGAAAATTATAAGAATCCGACAGAGATCCCCGTGGTTATTAGGCACAGCACGGGCAATGATGGGCATGGTGACAATAGGGCCGGACAACCAAAGATTAACTGGTCGGCCACACAACATATCAGCATGTATTAAAAAGCACCCTCCCACATACATTGAAGAATAAAGGTTAAGTCTTTATAATATTGAATGAGGACCCCAACATACAGTGGACCGATACAGCTGAGATCATTGTGGAAGGAGCAAAGGTACAGGGATCTAATATCGTAGATATCGTCCATGATCTGGTGAGAAAGTGGGGTAAGCCCTCACCATCAGGATGGAAGCATATTAAAGCAAGACTACAACAGATAAATATCCCCAAAGCAATGATAGGAAATCTGAACAGGTTAAAAGACTTGGAACATGCATCGCACGTGCCATAATTGAAAACGCCATCACCCTACCCACGTGCCTCTAAAATACATAAATGGCTAACATATTAAGAAGACGTTATTACAGTATGACAATATGACATTTCTAACCCAGCCTCGTACGGTGGCGTAGATAGACTGTACAGAAGTGTTTATAATGATGGATAGGGAAAAAAGATGTTGAGTGGTTTTCGCGGGAACAGGACTCATACACTTCATAAGCCGGTGAGAAAAAGGTTTGAAACAGCGAAGGCAACAGCTGCTTCGATTGACTCTATTTGGCAGCAGATTTAACAGACATGCAAAGATATTCAGTGTATAACGATGGTTACCGCTACATCCTATTCATAACACAGGTCAACAAAAAAACTTTTTTTTCGTTGCCAAGGAAATTCGTACGAATTTAGGGTATTTTGGGGTTGCTGAATTCCAAAATGAAAGTAGTTTTTCCGATTTGGCTCTAGTTCTTGAGATAATGAATACCCTCAATTAATAGGAAACGTAACCATAACGCATGCATATGGGAAACTACCGGAACATTCTAGATGGTGAGACCGAATAAAATGCCATTATGTATTTCATGTGTTTACTTTTGTATGATTTGAGACAATTTCAATGCGATTTGTAAGTAGGCTCCGCCTGAACATTAAATTTTTTGCATTTTTACGTGTTTCAATGGGGTACCAATTACAATGGGGTACCAATTATCTCATAAATTAGAGCCAATCTAGCAAAACCGATGTCATATTCAGAATCAGCACCACAAAGTTACCCCAAAATCACTCTAATATGATTGGCAATAAAATGAGTGTTGACCAGTGTAATAGATGTATTTTCTAGATATTTGTTGCTAATTCATCTGAAAAATAAATCGCCTGAAACAGTTGCTAAACCCACCAAAACGTTGATGTTGAAAGAAAACAGGGTTCCTGGCTATTTTTGTAAGGATATGGGGAAAAAATTTATAGGCCGAGCTTTCCAGAACATGTTGACAGAGTTTAATATCAGCTACTACACTACCAGATTTCTAGATATTCTGGAATCATTGGCCTCATCCTACAACCGCTCACACCAATGCACGATTGGGACAACACCTAACGAAGTTTTAGAAAGAGGTATGCGCCCAGATCGTGATGTGAGAAGAGAAGGAACACCACCACCACACTCTGCGCCTTTCAAAATCAATGATTATGTAAGGCTGTCGCGTTCGGGAAATAAATTCGCGAAGGGATTTGAGCAAGGATGGACACGTGAGATTTTGAAAGTTAGGGCTATGAAACCTAAAGGCGAAATAATGTATTACGTTGAAGATTTGAATGGTGAAGAAATCGCAGGAGGCTTTTATAGCGAGGAGTTGCAGAAAGTAACATTTAATTTAGGAAAAAATGTGTTCAAAATTGAGAAAATTTTAGGAAGCAAACGTTCAGGAAAGAGAAAAATGTACCTGGTGAAATGGCTAGGGTACCCCAGATCGTGATGTGAGAAGAGAAGGAACACCACCACCACACTCTGCGCGTTTCAAAATCAATGATTATGTAAGGCTGTCGCGTTCGGGAAATAAATTCGCGAAGGGATTTGAGCAAGGATGGACTCGTGAGATTTTTAAAGTTAGGGCTATGAAACCTAAAGGCGAAATAATGTTGTATTACGTTGAAGATTTGAATGGGGAAGAAATCGCAGGAGGCTTTAACAGCGAGGAGTTGCAGAAAGTAACATTTAATTTAGGAAAAAATGTGTTCAAAATTGAGAAAATTTTAGGAAGCAAACGTTCAGGAAAGAGAAAAATGTACCTGGTGAAATGGCTAGGGTACCCAGAAAGCTTCAACACCTATATAAAAGCTGATGCAATAATGAAACTTAAATAGTATGCAACATGGCGTCTAACCATTTCTACGTCACACTTCCGTTCTCCACGTCCCTGTCTGTACACCCTAACAACACCCTTGCCAACTTTGTAACAGAACTCCATGGACCCATTGAATTCGGTCGTGATTTATATGAGGTGGGGATATGCGAAATTCAGCTCGACACCCTCTTTTTAAATGTTGATTATAAATATCCCATTTTTATGATTCTTAGAGACCTTTATGAGTGTGAAAAAGCCGGGGTAACTCGGGATGAAACTATACATATCGCCCGGACTGAGGAATCATGGTATTACAGTACAGTAGTAACACTAGGTCCGGACCGTTATGGTGCGGCTGAGGATGTTGTGAGAGACTTAAACGTAAGTCTAAAAAACTCAAATCTTACGGCTGATTTAATATACGAAACCGTAAACAAAGAAAACCCTGTGCATAGTCTAATCCTAAAATCACAGGCTAACAGAAATATTAAAAAAAGGGCTGTTCAAAATTATAACTGAGGGGCGATATCGATTAGCCTTCCAAAGAGATACCTTTCACGAGGTACAACATGACTTTTCCAGCCTAATGTATCAGATGAAATTGGAGAAATTGGTTGCTGGCTATAGACCCCCAGACATGTGCTATATTTACAGCAATATAGTGGAGCACCAGTTTGTTGGGGATACCCAGGCACGCCTGCTACGCATTGCTCACATTCCCAACCATAGAAGGAAGAGTTTGAGTACTACATATGATAGGCCCCATTATGTGAATGTCGCAACTAATTTAATAACCAATATCTCAATATATATAAGAAGGAGTGAGGGAAAAAATTTCCCATTCGGTGATGGGAGCTTAACAGTGAAGCTGCCATTTCAACGCACTGAGTTATAATGGGCAGAAAGCCTTTCACAGTCTATGGAAGTGTGAGATACTAGCGTGGCAGTGGACTTGGATCCATTTTTTCAACCATACTTCGTACGGCTGTCCCTTTGCTGAAGAGGGGTGCCACATACCTCGGGAGGAAAGTGCTACAATCAGGTCTTAACACGGCAGAAGACATATTGGCTGGGGCTAAACCTAAAGAAGCTCTAAAAAAACACTTAAATCGTACACGGGACGAAATTGTCAAAGATGCAAAGAGGAAAATACGTGGTGGTGGGAAGAAGAAGAGGGCTGTCCGGAAGAAGGGATTACCACCACGTGGCATTATAAAAGAATATCAAAAGTGTTCTGAGCGAATGAAACCTATGGGTGACCATTTTTTTGACTGATATAAGCTAAGGATATTGATCTCATGAATCATAGTTTGTTTACTACTTGTCGAGATAAGAGGCACTCTTTCTAACTCTTCTTGACACGCTTCATCCATCCGTGTAGTTCACAATGTTGTAAATCGGAGCTGTCCCTCCTTGATATGCCCCCAACTCAAGTTTCTCTTGAGCACAGTGACTTTATTACAATTAACCCTTTAAACACAATTAGTTCCCCGAGTGCCCCTTTAGAATTCGTGATACCCAGCTGAGGCCCTTACTTTTTTGACCGATGCTGTGTGCACATGAACGCTAAACTACGTACAGTCCATTCTGATGGAACGGACTGCGATGACAAATAAGCTGTATACCCTGAAACAAACTTTCTGCACTCCATATTCAACCAGTGTGATATAAATTTAAATCAGGTCAACTTATCGGCAGGAACGTGGTACTATCTCCTACGAGCCTATCTGGAAAATGTGCTGAACTTTTCCAAAGAAGCGAAGTGCCGAGGACTACTATCAAGCTAGAGACGAAAGTAGTATAAAGGACAAATTTAAAAATTCTAAAAGGAGATATACTGTTCAAAAATCAACTTTTTCTTATTTTCATAGGTTTCTGTACTTTTTCCCATGCTTTTTGACCTAAAAAGGCCGAAAATCACAACCATTTTGACCTAGGTTGTAGGGAAGCATTGCCGCATGGAGCTTTAAGTTTTCTGCCTTGAAATCGGCCAAAAGCACCAGTTCCGGGGTCCCTTGAATCATGTTTTGCACTATAACTTTTTATCTAAACAAGATAGAGCAACAAAATAGGCACCAAATTAAAGTGTTTTTAATCCTCTTTCTAACTTATACAATTATGATAGTCTTGGAACAAGAAATGGCACATTGGTACATACAAAGATTTTAGAAATATCACAAAATTCGTTTTCTCACACTCAAGGCAGACAAGGCGCCTTATTCATGACACAAATTTGAGAATAACATTTTGTCACAAGTCTAATCGATCAAGAAGTGAAAGCATTACATGATGATTAATTTCATAATGACATTTACACAGTCAGTTGTTGAGAGTTTGTTTCTTGAAGCTGTCAAAGCGGCGTCTGTTGAACTCCACAGCTTGAAGGAGATAGTCCCTTTGCTTGGCATCTGTTGTTATGACATTTGCAAAGTCGCTCATCATCTTGACACCACGTTCAGCAATGTCATTCACCGCTTTCAGATTCTTAACATAGTCCAACGCTTTTCTGTAGTCCTCATTCTGTGGCCAAGACGTGACAGGTTCCAGAAGCCACTCGGATCCAATGTTCAGTGTGTCCAGCAGGAAATGTGATTCTGGGCCAATGAGATCAACCAGGGTGGTCTTAGCTGTGACTCTCTGGAATAGAGGCTTTCCTGTTCTGAAGCTGTCTGGCTTCTCAGTGGCATGTAACTGGGCAGCAATGTCGTGCTTCAATGTGTCACTCAATCTACTGCTGAACAGGGCAAATGGCACGACTTCCTGCGTCAGGTACCATTTGTGGTTTTCCATCTTATTAAGTACTGCATCAGCAAGCTCTGGGTCAGTTTTCTTGTACTTCAACATGTCCTGGATTAGACTTAGATCATTCACGGGAGCATCTGCAGCAGACATTGACATCATCCATACAGGAGTGTAGAACAGCGCAAGGAAGGTGTTGAGTCTTTCCAGCTTTGATACAGTGTCTTCGTCGTACTCAAGTTGATCTGCAAACATCAGCATTTTCATGGAGTACAGGTTTCTGGCCATCCATCTGGCCTGATGAATGGCGCCTGGTCGACTCCAGTGAATACCTCGAGGAGGCGTTCCTCCAAGAACAATGACTGTCAGTTCAGCCACTTCCCTGTAGTCGGCTCTTGGAAGCCTTTCTGCTGTTAGAATGTCTTGGAGTATTTCTTCACTGTTCTTCTTCTTTTCCTTCAGCCATTTGCTGTTGATAGCCAGCATCTTTGGGTTTTCCTTGGACAAGTCCGTCCAAACATCCTTCAGATGCTCAAACCAGGGATTATCTGGCCCCTTCACCTTCCCAAACAGCTTCTCCCAAACTGCTCCTACTAGGATTTCTAGGATGTGATGTCGACAGGCCAGATAAAACACCTTTTTGTTCAGCATTTTCTCTAGCAGTTTGGCAGCTCCTCTGTGAACTCCACTGTTACTGGATGTAGTGTCAAAAACAAGGGCAGTAACATTATCCGTAAGTTCCCATGTCTCCAGTAAATCCAATGAAGCCTCAGCCTGAGCTGTGCCAGAAGAATTGTCGATGACAGGTACTCCCAATAACTTTCCTTCAGTGTATGAAGGTGGACCAGACACTAGCACAGCTAAAGTCTCTGAGGTACTTCCAGGTTCACTGCCCAAGACATCTTTGAGCAACTTTCCATCCCAGTGTAAGGCAGCGTACTGTGGGGGGTTTTCACAAAACTTGGACATGTGACTCTGGCTGATATTATACCTGGACAGCATTCTGTTGCGACGTGTTGTTGAGGTTGAGATGACGAAGTTATCCAGATCAGCCCCTCCAGCTTTCAAGGTGGCAGAAACCATGGCAGTAACTTGATTGTCTGATAAACCAAGACGATCAGCTGTATTGCAGATGACATCACATTCCATGACCTTCCTTGGAAACGTCAAAGTCACACTAGTCACAGTGTCTTGATGGTGAGAACATCCAGGACGAGGCTGATGGTAATCCATGTCCTCTGTGTTAGCGTCGTTGTCAGTTGAGTCACCCCAGGTAATGTCATCCACATGAACAACTGCCTCTTGTTCTGCTGCAGCTGTAAAATAGTACAACATGTTAAGACAGTAATTGTTAAGTACATGCTAAATATCGCAATGGAGTAAAACTTAAAACTTTTTGTAACGTTCAAAGTAATTAGTTTTACCTTGTTCTTGTCTATGCTGCAGTCTTTCATTCCTCGCTGCTTGCTGCAGGGATCTTGTCTCAAAAATCTTGTCATGACCAGACATATGACCTTTCCTCTCAGTCTTTTGGTCTTCGTAGAACCTGATATCCTCATCTTTCTTCTCTCTGGATAACAGTCTGTTGTTCTGTATTTCCTGGATTGCATCTGGAGCTCCTATATCGAACAGGCTGTCTAATTCCAGCACAAATGCTCCTCTTTTTCCTCCAGGGTTACTTGCTCTTCCTTTGCTTTTCACCAGAGCACGATGTTTCTCATGTAGTTTCATGAAGAGCTTCATTGCGTTGTACTTGGTCATTGTCTTGATCCTAGCCATCTGCCAGAATGGGATGATAGATTCAACTGTTTCATATGCAAGGTCTTGAACCATGGGCCTCCCTGCATTTTCCGGTAAATTCTGAAGATTAAGGAAATACTGGAACGCCTGTCTGTTGGTGGGAAGCTGGGAACCACTGATAAAAGCTGAAGGGTATCCAACCAGGAAAGTTTCAGTGAGAGATCTGGTAGATGGCCCAGTTGACACCTGCCTGTGGACAGTACGTGGAGGTTCTGAGATATCAACTGTGCGCCCACGGAGCTCCCTCAGCTCCTTGCTTAATGCCATTGTGAAGTTGTAACTTGTAGATGGTTTTCTAGATTCTGATTGAGTTTCTGTTGTTTCCTGAAAAATGATAGATAATTATTATTATCATTATTATTATTAATTATTATTTATTTATTACTATTATTATTATTATTATTATTATTATTATTATTATTATTATTATTTATTAATTTTATGCTCTTTCATTTGATACCTAATTTGTTGCTCTATCTTGTTTAGATCAAAAGTTAAAGTGCAAAACATAATTCAAGGGACCCCGGAATTGGCGCTTTGGCCGATTTCAAGGCAGAAAATTTAAAGCTCCATGCGGCAATGCTTTCCAACATCCTAGGTCAAAATAGTTGTGATTTTCGGCTTTTTCAGGTCAAAAAGCATGGGAAAATGTACAGAAACCTATGAAAATAAGAAAACGTTGATTTTTGAACAGGCCTAAAGTAGGGTGTGTCGAATTTTTCAACTTTCAAATTCCAAATATGAGGGGTGCTAAAAAATTGCAGCATGACTTCGGAATTCTAAAGATATTTTTGTTAATTTAATATAATTTAGTTTTGTTTGGTAAGAAGCTACATAAAAATAGTGACTTTTTTGACTTTTTTGTGGAATTATATAATAATTATTATATTAATAATTATAAGAACACCGGACAAAAAATTAGTCACCCCTTTCAGAATGTACCTAATAACGTGTGACGGCGCCTCTGGCCTTGATAACCGCACGTATCCGCCGAGGCAGAGACTCTACGAGGTTGTGCATGTACTGAACATCGATTTGCTGCCACTCGTTCATCAGCCGGTCCCGAAGTTCCGCCAGAGTCCGTGGGTGTCTATTCCTGCGCTTCACTTTCTGTTTCCAGCCTGAACAACACCTTCGACGCATTCAGGATTAAAGGCTTCATTGGACCTGCGATGTACTCGTCGCCTCCCATCATTGGAGAACAAACAAAACCGGGACTCATCGGACCAAATTACACGTTTCCAATCTGCCGCAGTCCAGTTTTTGTGCCTCTGAGCCCATTTATAACGTGCCAATTTGTGACTTGCTGTTAACAGCGGCCTCTTCCGTGGTACCCTGCTCCAGATGTCCATCGCATGCAGTTCTCGTCGCAATGTCCGTTCGGAAATTGGTCGCTGGAGAACCTCATTAGTTTCTTGGAGCAATTGTTCTCTGGTTTGAAAACGATTTGCAGTTACTAGACGAGAAACATGGCGGCGGTCACTATTGTCGAGAATTGTTTTCCGGCCACAGTTATGCCGTCGATTTTCAGTTGATTGCGAACTACATTACTCTTTGTAAACTCGCTGGACAGTACGCGTTGACACACCAACAAATTGGGCTACTTCAGACATTTTGTGTCCGTGGGCTCTGCCAAACACGATGGCTCCTTTTTGCCACTGAGTAACGTCTGCCTCACGACCCATTTTGCAGACTATATCCAACACACACTTTGTTCTTCACCACCTCACGAAACAGATCTGATCCTGTGTGCTACGTCACCGCTACTTGTCACTTACCAATGCTACATCAGCGCCCTCTGTGTGACCTTGAACTTCCTACTATCGGTGCTATTAGGGGTGACTAATTTTTTGTCCGGTGTGCTTATATGCTGTATATATAATGCACTGCTGTTTTTGCTTATTTCACAGGTTGAAACATATTCATCAGTGTGCTGAAGATTACTTGTCCGTCAGTGCTACCATCCTAACCAGTGGGAATTGACCTACAATGGCTTCTAAAAGGAGGACAAGACTGGGGACATTCACACATATGAGCAACCTAATTGGAACTGGTAGAGAGTTGTTGCCCTCTGAACTCCCAACTCTGCGAGACGTTCTGAAATATGGGCTACTGCTAAGAGAACAAAGTGGTGAGGATGTGAGAAACTACCCAGCAGCCAGTCTTGCAAAGGACATTTACCCTAAAGTGCTTGAAAAGTGGGAACGAGCAAACAGTTCTTTTGTAGCCCCCGTTGTAAATTCACGAGTCACAATCTTAAACAAGATCCAAGAGAGCTGGGAGCAGGCCAAAAACATATCTCTTGGGAGAGGAAAGCTACATGTCAAAGAGGCTTTCATTGCAAAACTTGACAAGCTTTTTGACATCCTCAGTTGCAAGTGTAAAATTGTTCTCTGCTCTGAATTTGGCTGCCTTGCAGATGCTGGTTGCAAAAACGAAACTCACATTAACTGTACATGCCCTAGGGAGATGAAGATCCCTGTGAAGGAACTTGCTTTCATTAAAGGTCAGAGAGACAAGTCTGGTTCTATTGGACCACATCAGATTGGCCTGCCAGATCAACCTGAGCACAACAGACAAGTCAAAAAGCAGAAGCGGCAAGAAGACGAAAGAAGAAGGCTTGCTGAATATAAGCAGACAATGGATGTTTCAATACCATCAAATGAAATAATTTTCTCTGATGATGAAAATGAAGAACAAATAGCTGATGCTCAAGATGGAAAGGATGGAAGTTATGAAGTGACATTAGAAATACCAAGCACGTCTTCAACTTCCAATAAAAAGCCAGAGTACAACAGATTAGAAATACCTAATGTTGCTATGCATAGCATCAGATATGGTGTTGGCCTGAGTGCCACAGCTGCCATCACCACTGCTGCCTTTATGGATGCTGGCTTGATCACTGAAGAAGACAAGAGACTTGTAGTTGATCACAATAAAGTCAAGAGGGCCCAAGAAAAAGTTATGAGGTCCCTGGATCAGGAATTTGATGATCTTTGTAAGAAGGGTGAAATTGACTGCATCTTCTTTGACAGCCGTCAACATACAACTAAAGTTATGCTGAAAGCAGACAATTCAGATCGTCAGTTCCCCAGCATCATCAAAGAAGAGCATTATTCTGTGTGCAGTGAGCCAGGTGGAAGATATCTCTACCACTTCACTCCTGAGAAAGGCTCAACGAGAAAAAAACCTGCTGAAGTTATTGCTGATAATCTTGTAGATTTCATGAAGAAGAAGGGCATTGATAAAAGCCTGCAGGCCATTGGAGGTGATTCTACAAATGTTAACACTGGCTGGGAGGGTGGTTCCATGCATTGGGTAGAGGTCAAGCTTTGCCGTAAGCTGATCTGGTTGGTTTGTGCCCTCCACACTAACGAGTTACCCCTGCGACACTTGATCACAGCACTGGATGGGAAGACCTTGTCTAACAACAAGTGGACAGGTAACATTGGCAAGATGCTAGACACTGCAACCGAACTTGAAATTGATCCTTCATTCACCAAACTCTCAATTGGAGAGCCTCTTACTTCACTGAGTGACAATGTCGTAAAGGATCTCTCTACTGATCAAGCGTACGGGTATAGGATCACACAGGCCATAAGGACAGGAGAACTTCCCACAGATCTGGCCCTTCTTGAAATTGGTCCAGTGAGCCATTCAAGGTGGTTGACAGCACTCTTGGGTGGAAGGCCCACGCCACATCTTGTTTCAGCTGCGGCTAGTTAGGCTGCAAAAGAAGGCTGTAGTGGATGCTGTTTTGCCAACCATGAAGCGCTCAGCATGGTATGCATTCAGCGAAATGATAATCCAGACACTCTTGTGCTCAGATGACAGTGAGGAGAGGAGAGCTGGTGTCCAAAAGATTGTTGACATGAGGGGTGGAGATGATGACACACTTGGAGATCTTTCTGTACGTCCCAGGAAGACACCTTCCATCAACCCCAGTGCTTCTTCCGTGTTGGAGCTGACAGACTGGTCTGACGGGGTATTTGAACCTCCTTTGACATGTAAACTGACTACAGCGGAAGTAAAGAAGTTCTTTGACAAGCCTATGCAAGTTCCACAGTGGCCCTGTCATGCTCAGTCAATAGAGAGGTGTGTGAAACAAGTCACAGGCAGGGTGTATACACATGAGAAACGTGAGGGCTATATCAGAGGCCAAGAAGCAAGTCGGCGGCTGATGTCCAAGAACGAATCAAAGCAAGACTTGATGAAACTTGTTGTTTAAATATTTTTTTTTACTGATGTCATTACTTTCTAATGTTGTTTTATGATTACAAGGATATGTTTTATGATTACTAGGATATGTTTTATGCAGAGAAACTAAAATTTTTATAGCATTACCTGACATTTTGAGAAGCTAAAATTAATAAATGTTGTTTTCCGAGAGCAATTTATGTGCTTTTTAATCAAACGTAGATTTACCAAGCTAAGTGTTGAGCAATCACAAAAATAATAGCAGATTTGAATTCTTCACATCCAAAAACATATTTTTAAAACCCCTCAGTGAAGGAATTGGCAAAAATTAATTTTCACCTCCCAAATTGACACACCCTAATATATAAGTGTTTAGGACGCCTGCATACAGACATCACAGTCCAGGAGAAGTTGCTTGTAAATAGGGTGGATATGAAAATAAAGCTCACCTGCACGAATCCTTAGATCTGTTTAAATCTGGATGCTGATCAAGAAGAGGGAGCAAAACCCGTTGTGATTCACATTATGGAGACATACCTCCGCGTACGGCGAATGAAATTAAGTTCACCAAAACAAATAGAAATTGAGAAAAATTTACTACACGCCACAGTAAAATACCCAATTAACAGAGTACAGATCAAACTATACACGATGCCAGCAGGGTTGCATCGAAACAGATAGAAAACATCGCCAAGGGAAATCTACCTAAAAGGATATTAAGTGGAATGCAGGAACACAATTTGGTGGATAGAAAATATAAAAAGAATGCCTTTAAGTTCGAGAATTTCAGCCTTAAAAATATAACTCTATACGTTGATGGCGTTGCGTTGGGAGGAACATTGGATACGGACTACTCATCAGACGTTGTGTTCCTGCTTTTCGCGAGAGCATATAGTAATCTGGCCCATATTGCAGGTGATTGTAATGAGCTCGGGATTGGAGTAACGCAGAAAGAATTCATCGATCAATTTAACCTTTATCCTTTTGACATCACACCTGACTTATCTGCTAGTGTAAATACACACTTAAGTCCACAACAGAATGGAAACATCTCAATCAGATCAGAATTCGCCAAGCCGATAGACGCGCCTATTCGTGTACTAGTATACCTCAAGTCACAATCCCTAATAGAAGTAGACAGATTTAGGGGCTTTTTCATTGACTTTTAAAATGGACGCGAATACACTTCAGAGAGTAATGAATAGTGAACGAATCACACTTTCCAAATTTATCGGTGTGTTTGCGAAGAATGAAACATTGAAAGTGCCAACTACAAGAGATTGGTGTAGTCCTATTGTGAACACAGATGTTATTGGTAGTGAAGGGATTTATTTGGTTTGCAATCTATTTTAAAAATATGGACCGCATGTACTATTTTGATTCACTCTGCACTCAACCCTGGAGTGACCTTGTTATTGTAAAATTTCTCGAGCAGATGCATATCCCCGAAATTGTATGGAATCCCTTCGGTCTACAAGGATATTTTAGTAATACTTGTGGGCTGTACTGCCTTTCATTTCTCATGCATATGTCTCCTGGTAAGGAATTTTTAATTTTTTAAAAATTATTCGATCCGTGTCACACTCAACGAAACGACGAAATGATATGCAGAAAGATAAAAAGGCGTGTTCCGATTGTGCGTACTCGTTGTATAGTATGTTTTGTTCGTATATATATATCTATACTATAATAAGAGAGCTGTCCGTCTGTCCATCTGTCCGTCTGTCCGTCACACTTTCAGAAATTGTGAGAAAAAATTGTGAGAAAAAAATTCAGAAATTCTAAAAAAAATTCAGAAATTGTATTACGGGCGGAAATGTGAAGCTCAAGATTTTCATGACTGTGTTCTTTTCTGTAGTTTAGCAATGGGGGAAGGGTGGGGGTGGGGGTAATGGGGGATGGGTGGGGTAATGGGGAGGGGTGGGGGTAATGGGGGAGGGGGTTAGCCCCCAAGTTGTATGAATGGGGGTGAGGAGGTCTTGGGAGATACCAGATTCAGAAATGTTGACACAATGTGAAGCTCAAAATTTTCACGGCTGGGTTCTTTTTTTGTAGTTTAGCCTGTCTAACCGTCAGCGAAGCGGCGGGAACTGTACTAGTATATATATATTTGTATCAATAATGTTAGTTTGTATATTCTGTAGCTTACTTAAGATGGTTATTGTACTAAAAACATGATTTCTTTCATTTAATAAATTGATGAAAATTCATTGTCTTCCCCGAAAAAAAAATCGAAACATAAAAAACTTACATTATTTCGTTAATGATGTGACAATCGCTGGGTTGACTGCTCGGTAAAACTTCTACCTCCATATTCAGGTCACGACATGCGTTTCTTCAAAACGAAAAGATTGTATAAAATGAGTCAAATCCTCATCGGGCCTTTAAAGAGAAAGGATAAATAATTAGTTCATACTGATTCTTTTTTAATAAAAGCCCAATTGCTTAAAACATATACAGAGTATACATATAGTAAGAGTATTACAATGTGAAGATATCTTCGAACCGTTCAGAGAAGTTTCTTTAAGAGAAAATGCCGAATAACATTTATTATGGAAATTATAAAATTATTTAAAACTTGCAAAGGACTGATATAAAAAAATTCAACGAATCGAAACTGGACTTTAGCATAATATTAATTGCAAACTAATCTATAATTGCGATACCTACTATTTAAATGAAGTATTTTTAATGTGATGAGATGAATTACTATAACCCTCCATATATATGATGAAATAATCCAGAACAGTGCTCTTCCTCCTAATGACAGGCACACTAAATAAATAACAAGTTCGCAAATAATTGGCTACAAAAATAAAATTACAGGCACATAATTACTTACATTTCACGGCAGCCCATTGCGTCGGTAAGGAGCGTCATTGCAAATATCATCAACGGTTGGCGTTGGAAATAATGCGTCCCAGTCCCGGCGTTAAAAAGATTAATTGTAGACACCGCTGCAGTGTCCAACTTGATATAAATCCGGTAAATTGTAAAGTTCTTCATTCATGACGGAGGGAATGTTTATTCACTGGTAAAAATAACAACTGTGAATCCCAGCTGAAAATACTTCCTTTTATATGCATCATCCCCAAGCATCACCCCCAAAAGACTAATAAGTGGTTCGTAATTTTGATGATTGGTTGTCAATGTAACTGGGCGGGGCTATGTTAAATTTGTGTACCAATCGTAACACCTATATTATAGGTCCATCCTTTGGACGTCCTGATTGGTCGACTAATGGTGTCTTTATCTTCTCTCCGTAGATTTAATGCTCACATCTCAAGGTGTATGAGCTCACTTGCACGCTCTGTCACGACAATATTTTGCATTAATATTTGCGCCCATACTATTCTCGGTTTTCCCATTTTGGAATCCACCCCTTCATGCAATATCCCTCACCCATTTGTAACATTGATCAACATTTGTCACTTGCAATCTCTACCACGACAATATTTTGCATTATTATTATTTGCAGTCATACTATTTGATCCTCAATTTTTTTCCCATTTTGATAGGGAAATGGATATAGGGTGATCCATAATTTCACTTTTTAAAATTTTTAATGGTCCAACATGCTAATGTTATGGGCATTGGTGCAAGAAACAACATGGTTACCAGTTTTTGGAGTTCCGGTAATATCAGACCCCCCCACCCCACCCCCAATTTATATTGCATAGTAAAAAACTGAGTAAAAACGACATCTTTTAAGCATTTTCTTAAGATTAATCATATTTAATCTTAAATAAAAGCATACATATTGCATATCAATTTATTCAGAAATCAACTTTGCAATTTTGGTGTATAAATTGATTATTTATTCGTAATAGTATACATAGAAATGTTCTATAACAGCTGATTAAGCCAATATTTTATGTGTTTTTCAGATATCCAATGACGTATATAGACTGCATTTTTCACTTGGTTGATTCTAATCTTATTTTAAATGAATATCATGGCTACTCCTAAGAAATTAAATATAAAGTTAAGAAAAAGCAGTTATGATCCAATTATTGGTAATCTTAAAGATGAACTGATTCCTACACGACTATTCCAGTTACCATCCCAATGAGATGCACTTCAGCATTTCTATCATTTAAAAAGAAATGATATGGTTATGAACAATAAAGAAGAGGCTGCAACAGTTGTACTTAATAAAGTTAAAAAATTCTGGGACTTAGCTGGCATTAAAACGCAAGATATTTCCAAAAGCAGAAGACCAAAAGAAAAGATTCTGACTTTAGTTAATGAGTATGAAACACTGAAAAAACACAAAAACAGGAATACTTTCGAAGATAAAAAGGATATTTGTGTAAAAAATTAGATATGCTATTGGATATATCGGCAGCAGATGCTATTGAAACAATAATGAAAGACAGAATGAGAACAACAAGAAACAAAAGCGAAGATATGAAATTCCTTGAAGATCAAAGAACTATTCGGAATATGTACGTCTCCAGCCTTGATAAGTCTCGGTATGGTTTTTGATACAACAGCATCGAATTCTGGATGGAGACAGGGAGCGTGTAAGATCCTAGAAGAAATGATTGGGACTCAATTACTGTGGCTAGCATGTAGACATCATCTATACGAGCCCATTTTGTGCTCAGTCTATACAAGTCTCTTCGGAAGTACAACGTCCCCTGAAAATGAAATGTTTAAAAGCTTCAGATTAAATATTTGGCCAAAACTGGACATAACACTACCAACAAAAACACTAAAATTTAAAAATCGCCAATTGAGAGCCAAAGCTTCTGAGGTAAAAGATTTTCTAAACGATGCACTTAATTTAGCCAGTTCACCTCTATTTCCCCGAGGCGACTACAGAGAATGTGCCGAGGTTGCTCTATTACTTCTTGGGGAAAACGTCTCAAACACTGGTGTGAGTTGGGCTCAGCCTGGGGCAGTACACTATGCGAGGTGGATGCCATCTGTATTGTATCCAGCAAAGATGTACGCATTCTCTGATCAAGCTGGGTATGATTCAAATATGATAGCAAAACTAGAGAGAATGTGCATATTCAACTGCCTCTACTATATTGACGCGTTCGGTGGAGAAGGGGCGAACGCAACATTTTCGAATTATGCCACAAAATGCAGTTAAAGTTTGTAAACTTTAAACCTTTGTATTTTTCCGGTTTATTGAAATGTTGTATGAATTTGAACACATATTTGAGTAAAATATTGTTGTGTAATATGTCGATATAATAAAACGCCAAGAAATTTTACAATATTATTTATTGATAGCTTCTGATGTTAACTGGTGTAATCCATTATTTGGTCCTCTTCGTCGAATGTTGTATTACCTGCTTCAACTGTTTTGGTTTCTTCCAGTTCCTTTAACAATCTTGTATAATAGTTCACTGCAGTTGCAGGCATTAGGTCTGATAATTCTTTGAGATCTTTTATTTTTCCTTAGTTATTGGCAGCAATTGGGAATACTTGGTTGCAGTGTCTGCTGGGCTAGATTGAATAAACTGACACTGTAGGATTTTTTCCCTTTCTGCAGTCTGACGGGATGGCTATTATCTGGGGTTGTGCGGTATGCAGTAGATATTACGTAGCCTTCTTTGTGTTGAAAGTCAAATATTAACGTTCTTGCATCTGTAAATTTAGTAGTTGTTGATTTCCTAATGACAATGCACGTTTTTAGGACGTCAAAATCGAGAAAATCAGCCTGTTTCATTTCTACAACTAGGAAGCGCTGCGAAACGGCTGTAGTTATGGCCGTAACATAATCTTTTTTGGTGTAAATAATATTGCTGTAATTATTTTTTATATTTTGTTCAATTTGGCCAAATTGAGCATCACAGGGTATTGTCGAGTGACCAGAAAGTAGGTAGATGTGTTCAATGTGAAGCAATGATGCGGAGTGAATTTCTCTGAGATACATTAAAGCCTAAATTTTACCGTGAAAGAGTGCAGACTAACATCTAATTTTTTGCATAGGTAAAGCAAAGGTTTTAAAGGATAATTATACGACAAAAAACTCATTTTTCGAATTTTGTGGCGTTCGCCCCTTCTCCACCGAACGCGTCAATTATAAAACCTTGGTTGCTTGCTTCCGTCGCCTGTGATGCACCTGTCAACGATTTAAATATTTTTAATGAACTCATTGAATATAAAAATTATGATCACGATGTAGCATCCAGTGCTCTTAAGGGATTAAATGGTCAGCTATGGTATCTGACTGAGGAACTAGTACCACTTGCTTTGTTTTCCCGGCAAATTTCAGATGCAGAAAAAAGTCTGATTGCAAAGTCAATGAAGAAAGTCTGTCAAATCAACCCGCAACACCCTCCTCCCAAAGGTCAGCCAATCTTCCCTAAGCTAACAAATACAACTAAGCTGTGTCAGTTAGTTGGTAAGGGTTCTTCAATTGTTTTCCAATGCTTGGGTACTAGTGGTGACTGGCTAAATGAACCTGTTACTTCTTGGAAAAATTGCAAATCTTTCCAAGTTATGGAGAACTTTGTCAAAAATGTGAAAGTTGTGAATGATCCTGCCAAGAGAGCAATCAAGCTGATTGAAGATTTCAAAGACAGAATTGTTAATGATGAATCACAAAAACAATTTCTGGTAAAAGTTATAGAGCAACATCAACGCCTTCTTCCAGACTTCAAGAAAAATTCTTTGGCTGAAATATATAATTATGTTAAGTGAGCGTTTATTGTGTAATGTTATGCAGAAGTATTTATCTTTTTAATTAAACTTTGGTATAATTTTTTAATCATTGTAAAAGGAATTCATTTTTGTTTAAAAATAAATGCAAAAAAAAAAAAACGATGGTGACCTGGAATCAGGTTTGTTCCCACTCGAAATATACTGTAGCTGGCTTCATAAGCTGGTCTAATTTCGAGCCCATCGCCGCGAAGCTGCCTGGGATGATTCTTCAGAGTGGCGGTAACTAACACCCCTAGAATATATAATTAATTAAAATAATATATTATTACCAAGAAAAAATAATATAGTCATATGTTTATTCACAAAGAAGTGGATGGGGGGGGGGGTCTGATATTACCGGAACTCCAAAAACTGGTAACCATGTTGTTTTTTGCCCCAATGCCCACAACATTAGCCCGTTGGACCATTAAAAATTTTAAAAAGTGAAATTATGGACCACCCTAAATTGGACAATTTGAGCGGCGGCAAGTCGTTACAGGAATATCTTCATTAGAGCCCCTCAGCTCAGTACCACAGGAAACAGAATTAGCGCCGCTACTCTTCATGATCCTGACATAGATGAGGACCAGACAGAGCACAGTAACATTCGATGACACAAAGATAATTAGAAAATAAGAAACCTTGAAGATATCTACAAGCAGAATGTTTTTGTAGAGATACAACAGGATTTACATTTTTGTACAAAAATGAAGTATAATAAAAAGGATAGTTTCAGAGTTCATCAGGGCTCGAGACCCGGTGACGGCAGCCGGCGCGCGGTAAACGATCATCCTTCCGTACAACTGGTTGGTAGATAAATGGGTACCCTGGTAACCTAGTGGTTAAGACGCTGTGTTGCTAGTGTTTCGGATTCCACGTTAAACTGAAGGTCTAAGGCGGAGTGAAAAGCTTGACCTTCGTCAGAATGAACAATTCGGGGGGATGCTAATCGAAGGTTACGAATAAAGTAAGTAGAACTTTTTTAATGCATGAAGGATGGGACAGGGGTAATAATGTAGTCAATTTTAAGAGAAGTCGCTTGGTTTTTATATGAAGTTTAACACTGAGAAATTTCAACTGTTACGATAAGGAAAAAGGTAGGAACTAAAATCCATGGAGTGCAAAAGAAGATTAGACGCCTGGTGCATACAAGCCCCGATGAAAGGTTAAAGGTATATATATATATATATATATATATATACCTTTATATATATATACTTATATATACACACCTTTCCAGCATATATAATATATATATATATATATATATATATAATATATATATATCATATATGCTGGAAAGATGGGCCAAGGCAGAATGCCCGCAAAAGTGCCCATACTCATAGAAATAAAAAATCCGAAATTAAAGTACAGAAAAAAATCATGTTTTTTCTTTTAAAAAAATTGTGTAAATGCCTGTATGATAATAATAATAATAATAATAATAATAATAATAAACCTTTTATTATTATGGAAAGTACACGCAAAGAAACAAAATATAAAAATAAATTTAAAGCGAACTGAGATCACTGAAACAAAATTTGGAGTCAGCCGAGGTTGATCGTGGGTGGTCTAGCCGAGCTGCGGTTTTGGAGTGACTTTGGGTAAAACAGGTGCTGTGTAACGAGTTTATACCTTTAGATTCTTCTGCCTTGGAATTAAAAAAAAATTGTTTTCAAAGAAAGGATCGCGGACAAGTTTAGAGATTTAAAATATTGTATGAATTAAAATTTTTAGTTTTTAAATAATTACTTAGTGTGTTTGTAGATTTTTGTTTTAATTGTAGAAGTTCATTACATCATGAATAATATATATATATATATATATATATATATATATATATATTATATATATACCCACAGCGTTTAAAGTGTGTATTGTTATTTTGTGTGCATTTTTCTTTTATTGCTAATTAAATATAATAGCGTGAAGGTACGAAATAATTATAATTGAAAATAAATGAATAAAGGATTCTCTTCTTGATTTCGCGGATTTTTGTTTATAAAAAATATAGAAGATATATAGAAAGGATTGTCAAAAGTAAATAGACACTTTCGGTTTGGCTTTAGAGTAATTTTTTTGATTATATATATATATATATTCCTCGTTCGTTTTTCTTATACTGTTATTAGTTTTTATTTTATTTTTTGATCATATATATTCCATCGTTTGTATAGAATGAACTACTGTATATTTATTTTCTATGTATTTCGTGAAATTTATTCCAATAATTCGTCTAAATAGACAGAATGATGTAATGGTGTTTTATTTAATTCGGTTTAATTGTATTTCTTTTATTGTTAATATTGGGATTCGTTTAAATAATTAGTTCTCTTGCTAAACAAATTTAAGGAGAAAGTTACTCTTGCCTTTCATAAATAAATAAATAAGTAGAAACTCATCTAAATAAATTAAAATAAATGGTGGTATCTGACAACTCTCTTTATATAAATAAAAACAATAACTGCTAACTCATCTAAATAAAAATTAAATTAAATGGGGCAATCTGGCAACTCACCCTTAGGCTTAGGTTAGGTTTCCCTTTGGGGGTGAGGACATCCCATCTCCTCCCCCAAAGACCTTCCTCCTCCTCCTTTTTCTCCCTCTCTTAGGTTAAAGTTACCCATTTGGGGGAGGTCATCCTCCCTTCTCCCCCAAAGCTCCCTCCCCCTCCCCCTTAGCAGCATTAACTTGTTGCATAATCCTTCCCCCTTTGCAGCATTGATTTGTTGCATAACCCCCTTTATTGCATAACCCTTCATTGCATAACCCCTTGTTGCATAACTCCTCCCTCTTTTTACCTAACCTCTTGCAACATTGCAACATTCTTGCACTCCCATTTTGCGGTCATACTACTCAGGTAGATTCTGCACTATCCTGGCTGCGGTGGAACAGGGTGCCATTAAAACGAAGATGGGAAAATACCCTCAAAATGCGTAGCCAAAAACGGTTTAACGTGCTAAATGAACTGAGGAATCCCCAGTACACCAACGTACAATGAATAGTACATTCAAGAATCAAGTAGACAGATTCTTGTGCAAAGTCTCTGACCAGCCATGGCTTGTAGGGCAGGATGAGAGTAAAAAACAACTCTCTCCTTCATCAAATTTCCCAAAATGACGCAGGATGCTGCAAAAGCGCCCAAAATTCAGGCGATTCTGAACATTTGTTAAAAAACAACAAAAGTAATATATATACAGGGTGTAGTGTTTCCCATTCCTTCATTTATAACTCATTATTTACTTTACTTTCTATTCAATTTCTCTTTATCTTCTATCATTCTCTCTACACTCGCTTCGCTGTACTTTATAAACACAGGTAGACGTGGCCGTGGGCGCCATTTTAATTTGAACCAGGCGAGGAAGACGGGGGGATTAATTATACACTTCATTAACACTTTACTGACTTTTATTTATACCGAAACATTTTTAGATGAACGGGGTAATGCGAGGAGGGAATTAACGTTAACATTTTAGTCGGAGAGAGACACGAAATAATATTCTAAATTTACAGAAACATCTTAATGCCAAAAAAACACTTTATTAAGCCCAATGCCGTCCGATAACTGGAGCTCTTGGGCATTTATCCGCTTGGACAGCTTTTTAGTGTTGCCAACATTTTTCCGCTTGGACAGCTTTTTAGTGTTGCCAACTAGTATTTTATAAACAAACCATTATTTAACGTAATTACATTTCTTATTAAATATTATTATCTTCTTTATTAAACAAACATTATTAATTTCTTATAACCAAAACATTTTAATTCTTAATTAGACATTACTACAAGGGTGTTTATGAAGTCCCTATCTATTTCAGTGAAAACGTAGCAAAAAGGGTAAAATTCAATAACAATATAATAGAAGGCATACATTTAATGAATACTTAAGCATATGATTCTACATGAGCACCATCAGTATCTCTAGAGAATTCGAATCTGTCAGCACCATTGCGGAACACACTTTGGAGCATGACAGGGGTTATTTTTGTAACTGCTGTAACAATACAAACACGTAAATCTTGCAGATCTGTAACCCTCGTTTGATAGACGTTTGATTTGATAAAGCCCCATGCAAAGAAATCTAAGAGCGTTAGGTCAGGAGATCGAGCCGCCCAGGGCCTGTTGCCTCCGCGTCCGATCCACCGATTTGGAACTCGTTCGTTTAGGTACTCCCGAACAATGTTTGCGTAATGATAAGGTGCCCCATCTTGTTGAAAGACGACGGTGTTTAAAATGCCATCTGAATGAAGCTGGGATATTTACGTGCTCGTATCGTAACAGCAGTTATAAAAATAACCCCTGTCATGCTCCAAAATGTGTTCCGCAATGCTGTTGACAGATTCGAACTCTGTAGAGGTACTGATGGTGCTCAGATAGAATCATATGCTTAAGTATTCATTAAATGTATGCCTTTTTGCTACGTATACCCTTTTTGCTACGTTTTCACTGAAATGGATAGGGACTTTATAAACACCCTGTACAGTATATATATATATATAGTCAAGAAGATATTCTTCTTGGGTAGGATTACTCCTTATAAAATTACAATTTTACACCCACATCGACCTTTTCCAAACGATCAGAATGTGTTCGTACGTTCGTTTCCTAAAAAGCGATGCTATTTGTATGACAAGTCGTCTCTAACCTCACTTCTGTTAGAGATACATTACCTCCTGGTAAGTACAGCCCGACTTGTCTTGTAACTTTTATTTTTTATTATATTGTTTAGAATTTGATGTTGTAATATTTGTATTATTGCGATTCTTTTTTGTTTGCTTTAATTATGTAATGTAAATGTCTTGTGTTCATAATTCTTATTATTCTTAAAAAGGTTCTTTCTGAATGCTGGTACTCTCCGATACCACATCGGCAAAGAAGAGAAAAAAAACGTTTGGTAAATAATTCACTAAGAGAGTTACACTTGGAGGCTGTCGGATACATCTCGGCATCCACCAGATTCCTAACTTCAGCAATAAGCTTTCCTGCCCATATTTATATATATCATTTATCTTTTCTTTGTCATTTATGTTTAGTCAATTTCATTTAGTCACTTTAACCCTTCATTTAAGTTAATTTTCATATAGTCTAATTATATATATCCATTTGTCATACCCATTTAATTAGTAACTTAGTTTTCATTATAAATATAATTAAAATTTTTTTTTGTATATTTTCTTCATCCTAACCACTAGGTGTAACTTATAAATTCCAATCCTAGATTTATTAAGAACCTGGTCTCTTTTTGACATACAGGGTGTCCATAAATGTTTACCCTGAAAACAGTATGCTCTCATGTTTTAATGACGAATCTTACATCCGTTTTCTTTTTACAGGTGATCTCGTACACGTATATAGTTTCTGTGCTGGTGTGTTTCGTCTACCGCATTCGCCGCTAGGAGCGCTGTAGTAGCTGTTCAGTTAAGATGGCGTCTGTGACAGAGAAGGCACAATGTGTTGTGTGGCTTGTAGAAACGAAATCTCCTGTCAGTGTTCAGCGAAGGTTCAGAACAAAGTATGTAAAGAATCCACCTGATGTGAAGTTAATTAAGTCGTGGATGAAAAAATCCTTGGAAACTGGAAACGTGGAAAAGGGAAAGAGCAGTGGTAGACCATCAGTTTCCGATGGGACGGTGGAAAACATTCAAACTGCTTTCACACGGTCACCAAGGAAATCGGTGAGACAAGCTTCATGCCAACTAAAGATACCGAAGTCTACGGTGCACAAGGTGTTACACAAACGTTTGAAGTTACACGCCTACAAGGTACAAATTGTTCAAGAACTGAAGCCTGATGACCGTCCAAAACGTGAACAATTCGCTATTGACATTTTGAACAGCATTGACGACGATAATGACTTCTTGTTACGTGTCTTCTTTTCAGACGAGGCTACGTTTCATCTTAGTGGTAGAGTCAACAGACACAATGTGCGTATTTGGGGATCGGAAAACCCACGTGCCGTAAGGGAGCATATTCGGGGCAGTCCGAAGATCAATATCTGATGTGGACTAATGCATGACCAGATAATTGGTCCTTTCTTCTTCGCTGAGAACACTGTTTCCGCAACCGTGTACCTGGATATGCTCACCAATTACGCCATCCCCCAGCTGCAGGACAGGCAGCCAACTGTCATCTTCCAACAACATGGGGCACCCCCTCATTGGGCGCATGTTGTTCGTGAAACTCTCGACGCAACATTTCCAAATCGATGGATTGGCAGGGACGGGCCAATCCCATGGCCCCCAAGATCACCAGACATTACCCCGTTGGATTTCTTTCTCTGGGGTCATGTTAAAGATTTGGTTTATGCAACAGTTGTTCCAGATATCAGGACATTGCGAGAACGCATTACGGATGCAATTGCAACCTGTTAACCCACAAATGTTGGAAAATGTGTGGCGTGAGTGTGAATACCGTTTAGACATTTTACGTGCCACTAGGGGTGCACATGTGGAAGCTTATTAAGTTCATTAACTATGTATCAAAACTTTGTATGTTTATCTACTTATGATTAAAACTGTGTTTGAATACGAGTGTTTATTTAAAAGTTATAGCATGCTTTAATCAGGGTAGTCATTTATGGACACTCTGTATATTTTTCTAAAGCTAGTGCTCTCACATTTGTAGAGTAACTCAGCCCGTCTGTCCTTTTGTTCTGTGAATTTCTTGATAACTTTCTTGTTGAAACTGGCTATTTTTGCTATAAAGTTTCTTCAATCGAAAGGACTGCCGTTACATTTAACCGGTCTTGTCCGATGGTGTTCCTCAAGCAGATTTTTACTCTTTTCAGAGAACTGAAACATCTTTCAGATTGAGCTGTTACGATGGGCGATGTTAGGCCAATGTTTAACTGTTTAACTGTCTCGGCAAAAGCAGACATCAAATTGTTTGCAAATAGAAAGCAGTACAATTCATTGTTTTTATATTTTTAAATTCTTCAATGTTGTACAGAACGCGTAGCTCACTTTTTAGTTTAGTTTTTCTTTTTCAAAAAAATGGATAGAATTTAAAAGATTCGCGTATATTTGTAGGAAATTCTTTTCTGAACGCAACAAATTTTATAGGATCAACTAAACTGAAGCACTGGAGATGTTCAGTTGTACCAAACCGGTCTTCAGCCTCTTGTAGCATAAGATCACAGCTTTCAATTGCACAGGCTTTTTGTTGTCTTTTCTTCTTCGTTTCGTTTCAGTAGTTTGTTGCGAATCATCAGGTAGCTCTGACACTTTTTGGCGAATTTCTTTTATAGATGTAGAAAATGAGTGACGATGTTGCTTGATAGAAACAGGCGTTGTAATTTTTTTTTTTTTTTTGAAGAATGTTATAGAACAACTCAATTACCGGCATAATTTCACTAAATATATTAAAAAAATGAACTGATCATTTTCCACGAAGTTCAGTAGAGCACTTGCTTGTGTTATTGACAGTGAGTCCCATCCAGGTTCATTCTTGATTCGTTCGAAGCACTGCATCAGTGATGCTTTATTTTCATACACGGAATTTACGACTCTGCTCTGAAAATTCCATCTGGTTATAATCGCACGAGGCAGACGTTCTCCGCAAACTTCTTGCAGCATAGCTGTTCTTTTGGAAGAATGTGAGAAAAGAGGAGAATGACGGAAGCAACAGCAGAGCAAACGTTTTGCATAACAAGGTTTAAGTGATGGGCATAACAGTGTATAAAGTGAGCATGAGAATAGGCTTCTCTCATCAATTTTTGGACTCCGTTACGTTCGCCACTCATCACTGGAGCACCATCATAAGCCTGTAGTACAACCAACTTATTTTTCAAATTGTACACCTCAATTTCTTCAAGAATGCACCTAGTTGTGCCAGCAGCAGATCTACCTTTTAGTTTTACAAAACCATGGAATTTTTCCACTATTTCAGTGGTCATGATAAACTGCAATATAATAAGTTGTGATATACTGAAAATATCCGTGGTCTCATCAATCTGAATTGACACGAACATTGCTTCATTGACTTTCTCATGTAGAGCATCTTTATAAACGGAAAGCATACAGTCCAGCAACTCATTTTGGAGAGTAATAGAAGTGTGTTTTGAAACAGTTGCATTTTGTAAATGTTCGTGCAAGGGACTGTCTAATTTGGGAAGTTCACTCAAAAACTCCAAGCTTACACTTTTCTAAGTAAGTTTGTTTTTAAACAATTACCAATGTGACAAGAAGTTTGTTCATGTGTTTTTATTCTTTCTGAGAGGTGTTTCAGATCTTTTACACAATTATGAGTCCAAGCAAGTTCACCTCCAAACAATTGAAACAGTATAAACTTTTACGATTTTCACTAGCTGTTAGCCATGGCTTTCTGTTATACCATTCAATATTAAATGTTCTGTATTGTGTTTTGTGTGTTTGATTTATTCATATATTAGGTTGATGAGGCCCTAATTCTTTAATTAACAATTTAGTTTGTAAATCTAATCCACTAAATGGTAAGACCCTGCGAATCACTTTTTTTTTTTCGAATTGAATCTCGAATCAAATCAACCCAAACAATTCAAATCGAATCGAATCTCGAATCGAATCAACTGTATACATATAGATTAGAGTGTTTTTACACACAATTGGTAATAAGCATAAAATTAATTAAATCTTCTTGAGAACAAAGGACAAAGTAAATCCTTCTAAAAAAAATTTATTAAGCATTTGATCATCAGGAGGAACAATGGTATTAAAGTATGATAAAAGTGTTATTGCACAAGAGATTGGTCTCAATATATAGATTGAATTATAATCTAAGTAAAAGAAAAGTGTTTATTTACGAAAGTGTTCTTCAAAACATCACTGATGTTGTTTACCAGACTTAATGGGGATTCGAAAATATCGAATTGGAGCCCAAGCTAAAGAATCAAATCGAATCCGCTCTCCCGATTCAAAATCGAATCGAATTTCGAAGCTTCGCAGGGCCCTACTAAATGGATTATCCAACAGAAAGTCAACCTTATTCATTGTTAAACACTTCACTAGCGGGATACCCTGTGAGCGGGTAGGCATAGCACAACCACGTTTAGCTTGAGCTGACGCGCGACTGATTTCAGCTACAGTAGCCCCGTTCACCAGAATCACACCGAGGTCGCGCTCTCTCCCTCTTCCTTCCTTTCCCCTGTACTCCCCGGCTACAATCGTGAAGTAGCCACACTGGCCAACGTTTTTGCTGCTACCAGCTACCAGTGTACAGAAGAAAGGTTTTGCTTATATTATAGGCAACTTTTACGTATATTAAAATTTATTATGTAATAAATCTCCTGAGATTGTAGTCTAGTGTGATATGTGAACAGTAATCTCATTTCTATTCACAAGGTCCATTTAACATTACTTTCAAACGTGTCAGGTATTTACTGACCACCCTGTGTGTATATATATATATGTGTGTATATTATAAATATGTATATATATTATATATGAAAATTATTTCACGAAAATAACCCGTGAGAAATATTTTTATTCATCATATATATATATATATATATGTTAAACACAGACCGTGCATGGAACAAGGAACTCTTCTGGGAAAATTAAATCCACTATAGTCCGAATAAGTAATGGTAAATGACAAATACCATAGTTTTTTTTCCTTTTTCATGATTTTAGCCCGACGTGGGCAACGGGTCTCTCGCAAAGAGATCCCATAAATATAGCTTCTCTTTGCGAGAGACCCGTTGCCCACGTCGGGCTAAAATCATGAAAAAGGAAAAAAACTATGGTATTTGTCATTTACCATTACTTATTCGGACTATAGTGGATTTAATTTTCCCAGAAGAGTTCCTTGTTCCATGCACGGTCTGTGTTTAACATATAATGTTCTCAGGGAACCATTCTGAGTTTGTGTATACTAAACGGACGTGTTTCGTGCCTTGAAAAGTGGACGCTCAATGTCCCGGTTGAGGTTTAAGTTTTGTTTTTTTTGGCTAAAAATACAATAGTTACCCCCTTTTTCTTTGATTTATTCAACACGACGTGAATGCAACGAGTCTTTTACTTATATAGAGGTTCTGAGTGTAGGGATCTAGGCTTGCTTTAAACCCTAGATCCACGTCCCAAAGCTGGATCCTGTCTGCTTTGCAGATAGCTGGTGAGGGAAGCTATATTTATGGGATCTCTTTGCGAGAGACCCGTTGCCCACGTCGGGCTAAAATCATGAAAAAGGAAAAAAACTATGGTATTTGTCATTTACCATTACTTATTCGGACTATAGTGGATTTAATTTTCCCAGAAGAGTTCCTTGTTCCATGCACGAGAGACCCGTTGCCCACGTCGGGCTAAAATCATGAAAAAGGAAAAAAACTATGGTATTTGTCATTTACCATTACTTATTCGGACTATAGTGGATTTAATTTTCCCAGAAGAGTTCCTTGTTCCATGCACGGTCTGTGTTTAACATATATATATATATATATATAAGCAAACAACCACAGGGAAAAAGGAAAGAAACGCGAAATCCGAGCGCTTTCGTGATATATTCACATCTTCAGGGACAAGAAAGAAATATTTCTTTCCTATTTCTTTCTTGTCCCTGAAGATGTGAATATATCACGAAAGCGGTCGGATTTCGTGTTTCTTTTTCCCTTTTCCCTGTGGTTGTTTGCTTATTAATAAGATCACGTGTTATTCTGTGATTTTACTGCATATATATATATATATATATATATATATATATATATTAGTGATGTAGGTCACATCCGCATCCGCATCCGCGGAACATCCGCACATTTCCTCGCATCCGCATCCGCGTCCGCATCCGCACTTTGGACTGCGGATGTCGTGCGGATGTGGACCGTTGAGATAAAACGTCATTAATAAGCGAAAATTATCAAATTCTACTATATTAATAGAACTAGTTCATTGTGCGCAAAAGTGATGCAAGCGACAAGACGAGAGGCTGTTCTTGTATGAAGTTACTCTCTTGCAACCTACTTAGATCCACGTTACAAAGCTAAGTTATTTTCACCTAGTACATTAGAACGAGTTAAATCATCACTTGGCAAAGCAGTTGAAGAGCTTCAATCTCTTGAATCTGTCGCTTCGCCACCCACCAAAAGAATAAAAGTTTCAGTGACAGAACCAACACCTTCAACAAGCAAATCTATCACAGAATCTGTCTCTCAGTTTCTTGAGTCAAGCAGCAATGACGAGACCTACGCGATGTCAAAAGATGTAGTAAAAATGATCGAGAGCTATCACCAAGAAAAACGCCTGGCTGCATGTGACAATCCTATTAGTTGGTGGAAAAATACGCAGAATATCTATCCATACTTGAGTAGACTTGCAAGGAAACATTTAGCCTGTCCTCCAACAAACGTACCAAGCGAGAGATTATTTAGCAGTGCTGGATTAATATATGATGAAAAGAGAAACAGACTGGCAGCAGAAAAGGCAGAAAAATTAATGTTCCTTAAGCATAACCTTCCTATAATTAAGTTTGAACATTAAACGATGAACATCTTAGTTTACTTTATTTTAATTACTCATTTATAAATATGCCTAATAAAACTTTAAACTTAATATAAATAGTTATCAAGCTAATTAAAGATCTCTTTCTATAAGGGTGGAGGTTGGGGAAAGAGATCGGTGGGGTGCATTTGAGTTGGGTTCACGTCCCGCATCCTGGTAACACAATTATGGTTTCTAATTGTGGCTGAAACTCAACAAAATATAACGAATTTATTTGCAGACGAATTCACGAATTGATTTCTATATTAGTTAGATGCTTGATATTATTTTATATGTTCAGAGAAAAGTACAGCAATTATTGTACAATTAATCAATTATACTACATTATAGCTACAGCTCTCTCTATATAATAACTTATTATATACGTTAAACACAACAAATCTCGAATATATCCTAAAAAATAACGAAAATGTAGACATCCTCATCCGCATCCGCGGATGTTGAAATCAAACATCCTCATCCGCATCCGCATCCGCGGATGTGAAAAAAATGACATCCGCTACATCACTAATATATATATATATCAAGTCCAACCAAGTCCAAAGATTTCAAACACAGGACATTAGCAGCAATAGGGAAAACAAGTAGACAATAAAGAAATCATACTGAAACCACCAAAAACAAAGGCCTCAAGTAAAAATAAGGGAGGAGAATGTATTTACGAACACCTTCCTTTGTGCAACTACTTCTACAGTAACACTGTGTAAAACTGATTATGTTTATATAGAATTTTTTGTTTTTATATGCATTTGTGGGCGCTGAGTCCAAATCTGGCCTTGGTTTGTGTGTATCATCAATGGTTTCAGAGATAATCCATTTTTCATGTTTTACCAGTATAATATTGTTATGGGCGCAGCAATATCAGAATAATCAGGAATTGTTGAGAACAATCCGGATGTTCGTTGACAGTTTCTTGCTCTAGAAATTGCCCGAAACTTCCACTGTGCTATATAAAGATGAGCGCAGAGTCTGAGAAGTCAGTAAGTGTGAGCACACAAAGAAAGCAGGTTGTTTGTCTGATGGTTACCAGCACTGAGGTACTGTGTTTCTGTGCTTCTCTGTGCTGACGATTTGAGTGTTATCGATCCTTTTTTATTGCGAACATTATTTCAGTGTTGTGAATACATCTTTTTTCTGGAATCTGTAATCTGTTGCAGATTTAATAACTCTTCTCTCTATATCTGCAGGTTATGATTAATGTAGTACAGTTTGGTAAAGAGAATGGCAACTAGAGCTTGTAAATACTCGTCGGATATATTCTGCTACGTTTGTAGGTATTACATAGGCCCCAAGCAAGTATCGCACAAGATTGTGAAAGGCACCAAGTTCTGGATCGCGTATCGGCTCTATTCTGGTATGCCTATGGGTGACCAAGATAAGCCCTTGGCACCCCATGTGATCTGCGGAAGCTGCCGCTCCACACTTGAAGGGTGGCTGCGGGGAGTACGCAAGGCAATGCCCTTTGCGGTACTCAGAATGTGGAGAGAACCAAAGAGCCACCACGACGATTGCTACAACTGCATGGTAGATGTTTCTAAGTACAGGAAAGTTAAAGGAAGGCAGACTCTTCAGTATTCAAGCATAGCGTTGTCCATAGCTCCTGTACCACATGGCGAAGGTCTTCCAATACCACGTCCACCAGAACAGGTATCTATCCATTACTTTACCTTCTGTATTTACAGACTGTGTGTCATTATGTGTCGATTTTTCTTAGTGCTGATGCTCTTCTACATATATAGCTATTCCTATATTTTGTTTCTTTGCTTTGCAGGTTGAAAATGAGGATGCAGCTAGCTCATCTGAGATGTCGGCTGGTGAGGACAGTCATGATGAAGAATATACAGTAACTTTCAGTACAAACCCTCACTTTCCAAATCAGAGGGAATTGGACGACTTAATTAGAGATTTGGGTCTGACGAAGTCAGGGTCTGAGCTTCTGAACTCCAGACTCAAAGAGTGGAATTTGCTTGGAAAAGACTGGAAAAGCACTGCATACTGAAAGCGGCATGAAGAGTTTGCAAGGTTCTACGATGTCAATGGCTCTCTCTGTTATTGCAGCGAGGTTAATGGTCTATTCACAGCTATTGGGTTAACAGATATACCCTCAGAGTGGCGCCTGTTTATTGACAGTTCAACTCGGAGTTTAAAAGCTGATCTACTCCACAATGGGAACAAATATCCATCTATACCAGTTGCACATTCTGTTCAAATGAAAGAGGACTATGAAAATGTCAAACAACTGCTCACTCAAATCAGGTATGAACAATATAACTGGGACGTGTGTGGTAATTTCAAAATGATTGGTTTCCTGTCAGGTTTACAAGGAGGGTTTACTAAATATTCATGTTTTCTTTGCCTGTGGGATAGCAGGGCTTCAACTGAGCACTATAAAACAGTTCAGTGACCTCCACGTGAAGGACTGCAACCAGGAAAGTACAATATACTCAGGGAACCTCTTGTGAAGCCTGACATAGTTCAGCTACCACCTCTCCACATTAAGTTGGGTCTAATTAAGCAGTTTGTATCTGCGTTAGATTTTGGAGAGGAAGTTTTCCAACAGATTCGGGTCATGTTCCCTAAACTCTCTGAGGCCAAAGTCAAGGCTTGCATCTTTGTAGGACCACAAGTCAAGGCGCTGTTGAATTCAAAGAACCTTGAAGCCAAGATGACTCCGATCAAAAAAGAGGCTTGGTGTGCTTTCCGTGATGTGGTTCGTGGGTTTTTAGGCAACCATAAAGCACCAGACTATAAGGAGTTAGTGTCAAACTTGATTAAGTGCTATGGCAAAATGGGGTGCCGTATGTCTTTAAAATTACACTATCTGCATTCACATCTAGACTTTTTTCGTGATAACCTGGGCGATGTGAGTGAAGAACATGGCGAAAGATTCCATCAAGATATTCAAACGATGGAGAAAAGGTACCAGGGCCATTGGGATGCTTCCATGATGGGAGACTACGTATGGTCGCTGATCAGAAAGGATAAGAATGTTCATATGCGGAAGTCGCGTTCTTCAGTGCATTTTTAAGGAACGCACACTGCATAACGGGGCTTGTTATTCTCTTATCGGTTCTCCTCATAATATGTATTATATCCTTTGCACCATTTTGGGTTTGTCAAACAATTTTGGCTCAATAAACATTAATTTCCAATAGTGTTTTTATTTTCAGTAAAATTTTGTTAGCCTTCATTACATACTTTGCCATATGAAAAGTGTGATAACCTATATTTTTGAAACGGTTGATGATAGAGCAAAACCAATATCATTTTTGGAATCAGCGCCCCGAAATAATTAAGAAACGACAGAAAAATCACAATAAACAGAAAATTTTTCAAATTTTGTTACCCAGTGTAATGGTCACTGCAAATTTGGTGGAAAATGCAAATTCTACCATCCGGACATTTGCAAGACCTACGCGACATATGGAACCTACCAGTACGGGAGAAAATGCTACTACCATCATCTCCCGACAAGTTCAAAAGACAAAGGACAAGTTTCAAATGACAGCTGGAGGGATGTGAGGAAAAAATATGTACCCAAATAGCAAACAAAACTCTTTAAACACAAATAGCAAGCAAAATTTTTTCAACATCTCGGACACAATACGGCTGCTAAGTCTTATACAGCACATGCAGATGCAGCTGACACAGCTGGGAACCCTCGACCCGGACCGCTTCGTGGCAAGAAGCTACCAGAACAGATAGGCGGGAACGGATCCATCTCGGAGGACCACAAGGCTACAGAACACGCGACACCAAAGGACAACGAACTTAAAATGCACAAGGGGCAATGCAAAACAAAGAACATAAACATTGTCCTGGCAAATATTCAAGGAATAAAACCAAACAACACACTAAACAAAGTTTCGTACCTGAAAGATTTTATGGACGAAACAAGGGCGGACATCGCATGCCTCACACAAACACATCTTAAAGATTGCCAAGGAAACTGCGATAACTGCGAACGCTGTATCAATAAGAAAGAATTGCATATCGATGGATTCTACTTACTAAGAGCGGATAGAACAGCGAGACGTAAAGGTGGATGTGCTATTTATATACATGAGAGGCATATGACAGAGACGGTAATGAGTAAATCCAACAGCTTCGTGAAAACCCTTGCAGTGAAAATAGAGAAATTAAACGTAGTACTGATAGTCATCTTTCGACCTCCAAACTCTCCAAATGAAAAATTTTCGGATACCATTAATGATATCAGAACCCTAATAAAGGCCAAAAACTCTGCAGCCCCTAATATAATACTCTGCGGCGATTTTAATTTGCCATTTATAAAATACAAAAAGGTGGGTAGAAATATATTTATACAGGAAGATAAGGGGGGCACAAGAGAGGACCAGGAGCAAGCAAAAATGCTGATGGCTTTCACAAACGAGTTTATGCTGACACAGGAGATAACAGAAAATACCAGTAAAAATAATTGCCTAGATCTGGCATTCACGAATAACACGAACTTAATTGCCGATATAAAAATAACCGCAACTATTATCTCAGACCACAACAGAATCGAATTATCAACAAATATGGCGATAACATTAAAAGACAATACACATACGAAAGGAAGAAGCAAATTTGAGGCTTTTAACTTAAACTCCAAGACCATAAATTGGGAAGAAATCAGATCACACATGGCCCAAATAGAGTGGAGAACAGTCTTAGAAAATAAAACAATGGAGGAAATGCTAACAACCTTGGAAGAAAGACGCTGAAAATTTTAGAAAAATATGCTCCGAAAGCACAGCCAAAAGGAAAGAGGAACTGGCTAGAGAGGCAAAAGAGAGAAGAATATTCTTCAAAAGAAAGAGAGTAGCGACGAAGTTAGCTAATTACGGAGACAACATTGCCAGGAAAGTAATAAAAAAAAACTGGAGAGTATCGACAGGGAAATACAAACTCTGATAAAGGGTCATACAGAGAGGGAAGAGGAAAAGGCGGTAGAAGCAATGAAAGAAAATCCAAAATATTTCTACAGCTATGCGAAAAGGAAAACAAAAACGCGCGCTACTATCGGGCCTTTAAGGAAAGGAAATAATGAACTAACAGACGATCTAAAAGAAATATCTGAAACATTGAGAGCCCAGTATGAATCGGTCTTTAGTACTTCAAACAGTGACAAAGCGATACCTGACATAGATGCATTCTTCGAAGAGAAATTGCAAGGAGAATGTATAACAGACTTTGATTTTACCCCAAAAGATGTAACGAGAGCTATAGGACAAATGAAATCATATTCAGCTGCAGGTCCGGACAACTAGAACGTACTATTAACACTGAAATAGCTACACCCTTATACTGGATATGGAGAAGATCCCGAGACACTGGGGAAACACCGTGCATCTTGAAAAGAACAAACATTGTCCCTATATATAAAGGAGGGGATTGATCTCAAGCAAAGAACTATAGACCAGTATTTTTGACGTCCCACCTCACCAAAATATTTGAAAGAATAGCCAGAGAGAACATCTACGACTTCTTGGAGACACTGGAAAGATTCAACGAAAATCAGCACGGATTCCGATCAGGAAGATCATGCCTATCACAACTTATAGAGCATTATAACAATATCCTAGATGCACTTGAAGGCAATAAAAACTATGATGTCATATACATGGATTTTGCTAAAGCTTTCGACAAGTGCGATCATGGTATAATAGCACATAAAATGAAACATATGGGAATAACAGGCAAAGTGGGAAAATGGATCAACAACGTCCTCAGAGAACGACTACAGGTCGTCAAAATTCAAGGCGTATCATCATCAGAATCGGAGGTACGCAGCTCAGTACCACAAGGTACAGTACTGGCCCCACTCCTGTTCATTATCATGCTAACAGACATAGACAGTGGAGTAAACAGCAACAGTATAGTAAAATCCTTTGCAGACGATACAAAGATCAGCAGAAAAATCAGTGATGCAAATGAAGTGGAGGCCTTGCGGAGGGACACGAACAAAATATACACATGGTCAGAAGACAACAATATGATATTTAACACCGAGAAATTTCAGCTTTTGAGATATTGTTACCGTGACCAGGATTCCACAAACAAATATATATGTGTGTGTGTGTGTCCCCTTTATAGCGCAAGGCCGTCCCAGCCAGGAGCAGTAAAACATTAATTACAAAACTATATATTAATAAATACAAGGCAAATCGGTGCTCTTCCAGTACGTGCTCTACCGTAAAATTTACATTCCAATATGTGCTAACTAACGAAAATATCACGACCTAACCTAACCAATCGTTAGGTCAATTGTACGCCCTTGACGATTGGTTAGGTTAGGTCGTGATAATTTCGTTAGTTAGCACATATTGGAATGTAAATTTTACGGTAGAGCACGTATTGGAAGAGCACCGGCAAATCAAGCTGCCTACACAAGTTATCATTACCCTAACTTAAACTGAACTTAAACTTAACCCAAATTTAACCTAAACTTAACGTAAGTTTAACCTAAACTTAAACCTGCAATATTAAATATTTAAATAACTGGCACTTCTACAAATAGGGGTTTATTTAGAGAGCTTGCGAGAAGTTGCGAGGTCTGGCTCCCAACTCCGTCTCTTCTTTTGCAGAGGACAATTCTTAAATTACTGGTGTTACAATATGCTGTCTCTGTCCAACAAAATTTAATAAAAAAATCCCTTTACAGGGATGATACTTGTTTCTTATTTTAAATTTTACACCCTTTAATCACCAAAATTCCCACAGTTCAAGACCAGCTGTCCGCTTTCAAGCAGCCAAAATTCAAAAGTCCAAGCACGCACGAGATTCAGCCACGGGATCTTTTCCAAATGGACGACCCCACGGGATTTAGCTGAAAATTTGTATACTAATAAATTAATTTTTATATTCTAATAACGAAAATGACATTATTTTCCTGGAGAAATATGTGCAACATACGAAAAAAATTGCATTTACTGTATATGCGCACTAGTTTGCATGGCGCATGACCGTTATCTAAATTATGTAGTTATGTAGTGGGTTTTGCAAAATTAAACGCAGATAATATCCTTTATTTATTAAAATTTGCAATATTTAATAATATTTTAATAAATAATTCTTCATTTGCATACCCTTTTCTCCATCCGAACTCGCATAAACACTAATTTTTGTTGTTGCTATTAATGTTTATTTGTTGCCTGCTTAGACCTAGTTTAGTCAGAATATTATTGTTGTAGTGTGAGCATATGATAATGCAGTGCTGTGATCTATCTACTTGCGATTTGCCCCCGGTCAATTGAATGCCCGGTCACCAATATTAATAAGCCTGTACATATATTATACCTACACCATCAATACACGTAATTACACTGATCCGGAAGAACATACCCAATTATATACATATTTACAAGTAAGCACACTCCATATGCCCTAATTAACGAGATACACGAGTAGTAAATACCGATACAAATATGCTACCCCAAACCCGCAATATAAACAGACAAATAAAGTTGTAATAACAAATATAAAATAAATTCAATTGTCGAACAAAAACAGGGACCCAAACATATTCAGAAAAAAACCACTATACACTTTCAGCCATTTTCCTTTTTTTTTTTTTAAATTAATAAACTTACGATAACCAAAAAATCAGCGAAGCAGTTACATGCAGCCAGCCGTTTCTTTGCCAGGCATCTGCTCTTCATCTTCATACGATGAGAAACACGAAATAGTGTCCTTGAACAATCATTACCGCTGATCCTGTTCACCAAGCATTGCATCCAGAAATGGCGCAACCGTGCAAGCTGGCAAGTAGTTCTGCATGAACATTCACTGGCATTGATCCTGTCCACAAGCAGTTCATCCAGAAATGGCGAAATCGTGTTAAGTGGCAGTTAGTTCTCTCTGGGTCCTTTAATTCATTCATAAAAATTTCCTCTCTAGATACCCCCTGTATGATGTTTCAAACACATACATAACCGTGCCAGTGCCCTAATGTCAATGAAAAAACATACCTATTCCTTATTACATTCTTAGTCATTAGTTATTTTAAAGCTCTAAAAAAACAACAACAGTACATTAATTTACAATAATTACTGCCAACACTAAAGAAAAGTACCCATAAAAAAAAATAATGCTATTTTCTCCATAAATTACAAATTCTCATTGTCTATGATACGTAAATTTAAATACAAGAATCTATTTTTCATATCCAAGTTTATACAAGTTTATATACAAGTTTAATTAGAGAGTAAAAAAAAATCCAAATATAATTTCAATAATATCAAAGAAATGCTACAAAACTTAGACATTTCTATTATGCCTGACCTTATACTCAATTGGATGGCCTTGCACGGAAATTTCCGGCACAGTACCCTTAGAACGAGTTCTAGGGGCTGATTTCGGCTCCAGCTTCTCACTACACACTGCACTTTCAACCTGTTCACTCTCTGTTCTAACACATTCGATCCTTTCTGATTCATGACCCACATTCTCGCTAACTCCTCCCTCTGACTGATTCACGTTGATGATCATTCGACTGGCCATACACGCATACCCTTCAATTTCCTCAAAACGTATTTTCCCACTAATAGACAATCTATTCATTGGAACCACACAACTAACCCTCCTAATATTAAAAAAATTATCCTGCCTCTGCACACACTCATCACCCAAAACACCGAATCCTCTAACTCATACATATCCACCTCATTGCTACCAAACTGTTCGCCATTAAAACTATTTTTCATTCATGGTCCCTTGCCACAAATAAGATCTACTCGCAATAACCGAATAAATCCCATGTCATTTCTTTAACATCCTCATCCCCAACTGGATCTTTCTCGCATCCATTCACTTCCTTACGAACTTCATCTAAAACTATTTCGGTTTGTACAGCTGCATCGATCAGCTCAGCTCGTCTCACATTACTGAAACATTCTAAGGTGTCTTCCGATTGTACTGACACAGCCCTTTTCCACCTCAGCACACGATTCAGCCATGTCATACTCCTTTCAAAACCTTTCTTGCAACTTGTGTTACCCAACAATCTTCTCTTATACCTTCATTTATTAACTTTATTTACTCGACTCTCGCTTTCAAACGACTTTTCCCAGCTGCTTCTACGTGTACCACAAAGCGAGAATTTTCGTTGTCCTTCAATTCCAGTCGTGACTCCTCTAATCTTGCTCTCTCCACATTGATACTCTCCACGTTACTAACGGGCTCCACCAACCATCTTTCTATCACTACCTCATATTCATCGACACAATTTCCCGACTCCTGTATCATGCGTTGTCGCTCGAAGTACTCTTCCAAATACTTTGGCGGTTCCCCGAACAGGTTCAGGTGCGTATGATGCAACCTCAAACATTCGCTTTAATTTTCTATAAACACGAAACTCCCCCTTCCATAACTTTTTTAACCGAGTATGGACCCACATATCTCAATAATTTTTTTTTCAAAGTTCTATCTGTAGTAATTACCTTCCTAAGAACCTTCATGCTTATTCCAAAGGGGATGAAGTTAGGGTGACCCTCACACCAAGTCAGTTGTTCTGTGCAGGTGGCTTACCAGTCTGCGAATGTACAGTCTGATTATAAAGCATTACCGCCTTTGTCAACCCCCCCATCCCATTTACCATTCGTCCCACACAAATTTCTCAAAAACTCTGTTATAGTCCTATTCACCCGTTCAACCGCTCCATTACACGCAGGTTTATATGGACTAGAGCATACATGCTGTATTCAGTACTTGCTCAACATATCTCTAAACATACTTGACTGAAATTCAGGGCCATTATCACTCAAGACTGGCACCGGTACCTTCAACATTGAGTTCAACATTTGTTCAAAAGAATCCGACACCGACTGAGCACCCTTATTCCGAACTGGTTGCATATGTACGAACTTGCTAAAATGTTACACACAAACCAAACAACCAATATGCCCTCTAAACGTCTTCGGCAATGCAACCACATCTACAGCCACAAGTTCATATGACCTTGTTATCACTTTTAAAATTGAAGGAAGCGTCACCATATGTCCCACTTTCATCTTCTGGTATTGCTTACATGTCCTACATACATCCCGAACTACATACCTAACCTCGGATGCCATATATACCTCCCCACTAAATCACACAATTTGTTCCTTTCAACATGCGCGAGACACACATGAAACGTCACAACTATATGTACTAGCAATTGAAAATCCACTACCGCAGCCCACATTTTCTTTTTCTCATCCCACCTACTAAAACATTTTGAATCACACTCAGATGTGGTCTATGGGGTACATACTCTTTAATTTTTTTATTACTACAGTCCATTTCTTCTCCACTCAGAACCCTTTTTCGAATTTCATTTAAAACTTTTACCCTACTTTGCAAACTGTCAACTTCATTCAAAGGTAAAAAGTTCTCCCATAACCAACCCTCAAATTATATTCCAAGTGAATACTCCAGATGTTAATTGCCGATTCTTTTCCATAACTAACTGTAACATTTCTGAAATATAATACTGTATCAGCCCTCTCCAAGTATGATAGTTGATACCCAGTAAAAAACACACCGGTATAATAGTATCCTTCACAATCGAAAAAGGAAACTCGTACTCACGACACGCATTCTTAACTTTAAGTTTCACCAGTCTTGACACATTGACTTTCGCACCAAGCCCTTGTAAACTGGCACACACTTCTTCAAATTTTCCTTCTACCCCTTTATCACACAAATACTTAATCACACACTCTCTTAATAAATATACTAGAGCTCCCATGTTCAGAAACACACAAAACTTGTATCTCTCTACAGTGATCCATGACCATGATACTGGACCACCTTCATGGCCACAAGATTCCAACTCTCTCTCTCTCGCTCATGTCCAACTTCTTTCATAGATAAATTTAATGGCATTAAAGCTTCCTTCAAGTCTCCTCTCTTCATATCCTTTTTACTCATTTCTACTTCCTTCTGATCGACATGCCCTACCATTTCTACATCTTTCATACACTCGCTTATGTTCTTTACAGGATTAAAGTGAATTCCTCCCAAACTCTGCAAATGGACTTCTTTCAACCCTTTCTCTCCTTTAACACGAAATCCAATGTAAGTAACTGAACATTCAGGTATAAAATGCACCCATATCTTAACTCTAAACATATCACTGACCATAAATAAAACCTTTATGTCTGGCATTAGCACTCTGACATCTTTCATGTGTTTCAATTCTTTCAAACTCCTACCACCCTTATTCAACTTATACAATTTAGCATGCTTCAGCAGCTCATCCACCACTTTTTCTGTAAATTCTTGCAAACTCTCAGGCATTCCCTCAATCTGTTGCTCGTTCAAAACTATCTTCAAACTTTCAAACATAGACTGCGTTCCACTTCCTTAATTACTTCTAAACCTTCTGGCCAGGGCCGTAACTACCTATGAGGTCACCGAGGTCCGGACCTCGGTAATTATTTCCTAAAAAAAAAAAAGAGACTGAACCGTTCTCCGTGTATGAAACGCATATTACCGCTTTTCTTTTGAAAAGAGGGAGCGTCGAGCGTTTTGTGTTTTGTGTTTAGTGTATAGCTTGGGTTGTGTTTGTAGATGTCATTTTGGTCTGAATTTTGCTCGTCCCGCCGCCCTCGAAAAAAATCTGGACCTCACTAATTTCTAAACCCTAGTTACGGCCCTGCTTCTGGCAGCTCATTTCTCAATTCAACTTCACACCATTCAACTCTAGTCCAATGATTCTGCTGTCGAGACATCGCATCAGCACATACATTACTCTTCGTGCAAGCCTGCTGTCAATCATTTTCATACTAGTCAAATAAATCAACGGCCTATGATCAGTATACAATATAAATCTGCGCCGGAGTGAAAATGGTCTAAAGAATTTTGCTGCCCACCTCATCGCCGCCAATTCACGTTCTATCACTGAGTAGCTTCGCTCCGCTCTATTAAATGTAGTAGATGCATACGAGATAACTCTATCTATACCCTCCTGCTTTTGAACCAAGCACGCACTCGCGCCGACACTTGACGCATCCACGAATAACTCTAACATCTCAGCATTCTCAGAATAGTCTGGAAACGTTAACAACATATCCTCATACATAGCCTTTTTTAACACTTCAAATGCATTCACACGCTCTTCTGTCAAAACTACTTTATCTTTCCTTTTACCCTGCAGTTAACCGAGACAGAGGTTCTGCTATTTCGGAACAATGGGGTATAAATTTTCGTTGAAAATTTACTAACCCTAAAAACTCTCTCACCCCTCCCACATCAAGTGGTCTTCCAAAATTAATCACGTGCTGTACATACTACTACTACTCACTACTACTTACTACTCACGATATGACCTAAAAAGGACACTTCCTCACTCATCCATTTACATTTAACAGGCTTTATTTTCATACCAGTATCCAACAACCTTTGCAAAACCAGATCCAGTAACTTTATATGCTTATCAACACTTCGCTCCATTATCAACACGTCATCAAGGTTACAAATGCAGTGAAATCCCAACTGTCCTCCTCCAATGGCATTTGATAACATCCACGCACGAGATCTAATGATGTAAAATATTTCATATCAAGCATGCTAAAGACCAAATCTTGCAAATTAGGCATAGGAAATTTATCATCTTTCGTTACCGCATTCACTCTCCTATAATCAAAACACAATCTAATTGATCCGTCCTTCTTTCGCACAGACACCACAGGCGAACTCTATGCAGACTTACTAGGCTCATTTATATGAAGCATACATAATTCTTTACACTGGCGTTCTATCTCCAAACTAGTTTCCCGATCAAATCTTCTAGGACTTGACATAATGGCGTATAATCATACAACTCTATTTTGTGTGAAGTCAAAGCAGCACGTCTTACATCGCTATCATCCTTACTCAACACCTTGTTCTTCCATATTACTCGCTCCAACTTTCCACGCTCACTTTTACTCAATCCCTCCGGCAATAGCACCTCTTTCATCATTTCCTCTTTACGCCAGTCACTCGCTTCATGACTCATTTTCACCAGACACTACATTGTGCACCAAAGTCCCTATATGCAAGTTAGTCTCATCATTCTCAACCACCATAATTTCATCCTCGTATACCATTGAACATGCAAATCCTGGTCTCATTCCTTCCTTTAGTTTTACTTCTTTCGATGAATTACACTGAACTAATACTTTATTTTCCGCACTATCCCAGTCACTTAACCCAGGCCACAATTCAGTTTTCACCTTTAACTCTGGATCTACAAATTCATCTAAAACCAAGACATTTTCTTCATTTCTTACACAGAATACGCATTTCCTCCTAGCCTTAACGATATCGCACGATACTCTTACTTTAACCAAATTCCAAATTTTCTTATCTAACACTGTACTCTCTGCAACGTACACTGGTATCTTTGATACTACCCTAACGCATCTGTTCTGTTCATTATTGAAATACAACTCGTCTGTTTCACCACTGGGGGCAGTACGTTTTATACATCTCTTCCTCGCTTAAATTATTAAACCCTGACAAACAAAAAAGGTTTTACCCAGGACGATCTCATATGAAGAGTTATTTACCACATAAAAATCACACATACCGAAATCGATACCATGAATTACCACCTGCGCAGTCAACATACCCTTCCCAACCAACCGATCTCCTTCTCCAATACCTTTCAACCTAATGTGCATACTGTCATCAATCTCAAAGTTAGACATACGAGAAACAATATCCCTGCTAATGAGACAAAACTGCGCACCTGAATCCAACATCGCTTCAGTTTCCGTACAATTCAGTTCCACTGGTACCTTCCACAGTTTTCCACTCTTCAAACTTACGCATTCATTAGCCAAGTACACAATCGTATTTTCCACCATTCAATCTCCTTCGTCTTTTTTTCCACGCTGCGGTAATGAACTACGTTGCTCACACTGAACATCCGCAGTCCATTCACTGGCATTTGGGTGAAGGTCAGAACTATTAACAGTTCGTTCCCATTCTAACATTTCCGTGCGGGGAACGTCACACGACTCGTACATTTCACCCACACGTTCATCATTTACTCGCTCCGATCGTGTTCCTCCAGACTGGAGCTTCCTAATTTAAATTTTCTGCTTGTGCCCCACTCACATTATTCGCTCCCATCTGTCCAGGCTCACCAATAATCTCTTTACCCTTACCAATCTGATTGCTCTGTCTTATCTGAGCAATCACCGGACAACTAATCGCACGATGCCCTGGATCATTACACCCATAACATAAGACCACTCTTTCAGCCCCACTCTCACCCCTAAGCACTCGTTACGTCACGCTTTTTATCACACATACTATTTCTGTGTCCCTGGTTACCACACAACAAAAAACATTTCATTTTCCAGCAGTCTTTCGTAACATGTCCATTTTACTTACAATACTTGCACTGCAAATCTATCTTAGCTTGCACATTCTTAGCAGCAGATGGTTGGCCTTGGTAGGCCACCTGCTGTTATCCGAACTGGTTAACCCACTTGTTGGAGTGTATCCTGTTGCAATGCATTGCTATATGAGCGTGAAGCGCCAGCTTGTCCTTCCTGTGCAAACACCCATACCGGTAACGGGAGTACCTGTTCCTGCTTCCTGTACATCATATCCCCTAGAGCATCATCGTCTAATGCCCATGAAACTATATCTCTCCATCTTAACTTTTTACCTTCTACATCTCGACCCATTTGCGCTCTAAATCTCCTTGCCGTCTCTGGAGGGATCGTACCCATGAGTTGTTCTTTTAAGGCCTGTTTATCTCTCTCCCCCTCAGGCACTGCTACTTCATAGTGTTTGGAGCCGGAGCGCATAGTCACCCAGCTTCTCATTCTCTTTCATATTTGCTGTCCAAAATTCACGTTGAGTTACAACTTTACTATCCTGTCGTTCTTCACTACACCAACTTTTAATTCTAGACACAACTGTTTCATACTTAACACCCAGCTTATACACTAAAATACACACGTCTCGCATGCCCACCCAAGAAATTTCTAAGTTCCACTGCCCATCTATTCTTATCACTTCCAAACTGCCCACTTGTATACCTCTTAAAGTCTTCCAGAAAGTCTTCTACCTTTTGCACACGATCCAAACCATAAGGCCAAGGCTTTGAAGCCTTAATACGCTCACGTTCACATTTAGTTTTCTTCATTAATAGTTTCTCACTCTCAATTGCTATCAGCACCATCCACCCTGCATCCGCTGCACAAGCACCCTTACCTCTCATAGCATAAAAATCTTCCAAATACACGTTCGTTCCGGGCAAGGGAGTCTCCTCATTCGAAAAATCTGAACTAGAACGTCCATTCATTGTATACTTTCTACGCTTAACACCTTTATCAGTTCTTCCAAACTTACTTTCACAATCACGCTTAGCCTTATTTCTCAGTCTCCTTTTCTTTTTACTTTGCACCTCTTTCCATTTACCATGACTTTCGCAATCATACTCAGATTTGTCGCTTTTAGAGTAATGAGCAACCCTCTTCTCCAGACGCCTTGGTAAGTGCACACGTCCCACGTCAACCAATTTCCTACTTACATACCCTTCCTCCATTTCACGCATACGCTCAAAAAAAGCTTTCAGTTTCACATCCTTACCTTCAGTTCCTTCCTCATACAGCAATTCTTGTGCAGAACTAAAACAAAATCAAATTATAAAAAATTAAACGAAAAGTACATGCAATAAAACTAAAACCGAACAGCATAACAAATTGAATAAATTAAAAAAAAAATCTTAGCTGGGGATGCCAACTGTTACCGTGACCAGGATTCCACAAACAAAGCTTTTCACTCCACCTTAGACCTACAGTTTAACGTGGAATCCGAACCACGCCCCACCAGCAGCCCAACGTCTTAACCACTAGGCCACCAAGGATACCAGTTTATCTACCAACCACTTTTTTATTGTGTGGAAGGGTGAACAGCTGGGTTTTGCTGCGCGCCGACTGCCGTCACAGGGTCTCGATCCCTGGGCCGATGGATTCGTAGTCACCGACGCTAACCACTACACCACCGATATATAGTGTTGGTGTAGTGGTGAACATAGCTGACTACAAATCAACAGGCTCTGGGTTTGATTTCCGGCGAACCCGGAGAAGAAAATAGGTTGATAGATAAATGGGTACCCTCTGGTAGCCATGTGGTTAAGACAGTGGGCTCGAGTCCGGGCAAAGACTTTGTAATTTCTGACCACCCGTGGTAGGTCGTGGTTCGGATTCCACGTTAAGCTGTAGGTCCAAGGTGGAACAACAAGTTTGAACTTCGTCAGAATGAACAATTCGGTCGGAAGCAAATCCAAGGTTTTATATATATAAAGAAAATAATTACATGGTATGACTTAAAAGCTGAAAGCAATAAAGATAATACATAAGTTAATAGAAATAAAAAATTAATAAATAAAACAAATAATAAAAATAGAATTAACAGAAAGTACAGGGTGTCTCAAAAGTCACTGTGCATATATATTGTATATTCTAAATAATACTCATCGTGTGTATATATATATATAAGAAAATTATTTCACGAAAGTAACACGTGAAAAATATTTATGATGAATGAATATATATATATATGTGAAAATTATTTCACGAAAGTAACACGTGAAAAATATTTATGATGAATGAATATATATATATATATATATATATATATACAGAGTGTTTCAGGAGGAAAGGTCAAATCTTCGGGAGGTGATAGTATCGGTCATTATGAGAAAAAAAGTTCATATGAACATGTGTCTAATTCTGAATGGTTACGGAGATAGAGCTGTTTGAATCTGATGCGCGCGCAGCTCTTCCTCCTCCTTCCCTCCCCTTTAACCTTGAACCATGTAAGCTGTAATGTAAGCATGTAACATAAGCCAATCGACAGCTGACTGTTGTGAGTGACATTGTTTGGTGTTTGAAGCAGTGTTAAGAATGCCACACACCTTCACACATGCCGAATACGCAGATATGGTGTATGTCTACGGTTTTTGCGATGGAAGTGCAACAGCTGCTGTTGCAGAATACCGTCGACGGTTTCCGAACCGCAGAATTCCGGATCGAAGAGCGTTTACCAGGGTTTTCAACACATTGCGTGAGATTGGTACACTTCCCAGCGTTTATGTTTCATCTGAACGTGAAGGTCAACAAGATGTGGATGAAGTGGAAAACATTCTTCAGTTGGTAGAGCGTAGTCCTACTACTAGCTCACGAAGAATTTCTACACGTCTCGGTATACCACACACAAGAGTATAGCGAACATTACGTGAGGAAGGCTTGCATCCGTATCATGTACAGCGTGTACAACACCTTCAACCAGGAGACGCTGCCATGCGACTGGAATTTTGTCATTGGGTAAATGCTAATCGCCGATTGCTTCGATTAATACTGTTCACCGATGAAGCTACTTTCACCGGTGACGGTATCAACAACCATCGTAACTCTCATCAGTGGTCAGAACGAAAATCCAAATGCCACTGTGGAACAAATTTTCAACATCGCTTCTCTGCCAATGTGTGGTGCGGTATCATCGATGATCAGCTGATTGGCCCTGTTACTTTAGAGAATCGTCTTACAGGACAAAGTTACCTAGAATTTCTGCAAAATGAATTGCCAGGACTATTGGAGGATGTTCCTTTGGCTACACGCGCTGGTATGTATTTTCAGCATGACGGAGCTCCTCCACATTCTACCCGTCTGGTGATGCAATACTTAAATCAAACTTTCCCTGGTCGATGGATCGGCCGCGGTGGTCCCATTCAATGGCCACCAAGGTCTTCAGACCTCTCTCCGTTAGATTATTTTTTGTAGGGGTGGATGAAAAGTCAAGTTTGCAAAAGAAAGGTGGATACACGAGACGAATTGCTCGCGCACATTTTGGATGCTGCTGCCTGCATAAAGGAACGTCAAGATCAACTCAGACGAAGAACACGCGATCTTCGAACACGAGTTGCAAAGTGCATTGAGGTTGACGGTGGGATTTTCGAAAACGTATAGTAAACTGTAACAAATTTGTCATTTCTGTATCTGATACCATTCAAAATGCCACTGTTTAAACATTAAATGTTAGAAACAGTAATTGGTTTCTCTTTCTTGATTACCATTAACAATGCTTTTGTATTTGTAGATTTTTTCTCACAGTGACCGATACTATCATCTCCCGAAGTATTGATCTTTCCTCCTGAAACACCCTCTCTCTCTCTCTCTCTCTCTCTCTCTCTCTCTCTCTCTCTCTCTCTCTCTCTCTCTATATATATATATATATATATATATATATATATATATATATATATATATATATATGTGTTACGCCAAAACATCAAAATCGATCAGTGAGCGAAAAAAACAGCCACAACTCGTTGTAGATGCACCTAAGTGACCACACACCGATGTTAGATAGTCGTGATATTTTCGTTAAAACTAACGAAAATATCACGGCTTAACCTAACCAATCGTCAAGGGCGTACAATTAACCTAACCTGGCATTCAGTTAACCTAACCGGGCACTCTGTTGACCTAACCTGGCACTCAGTTGACTTAACTGGGCATTCAATTAACCTAACCTAGCATTCAATTAACTTAACCAGTTGGCTAATTTTTACATTTACGTCTCATTCTAAAGTTGCCTAAAATTAATCGAAACCTACGGTAAAATTATTGATGATAATTTTTTAAAGGACTTTATCTTTTTTCTAGCTTATCTGCTTAACTTTGCTTTTTAATCGGTGAATACGTCGATAAATATACGTCGTGTTTATATCATTTCAATATATGTTGTGTTTAAATAGAGTTTGATGAAAGACATCCTGTGTGGTTCTTTCAAATCGTCCACAATGCGTTGTGGTTATATCCGAATCGTCTACAATGCGTTGCGGTTGTTTGAGAATGGCCATGAAGCGAAAAAATATCTATGATAACATCGGTGTGTGGTCACTTAGGTGCATCCACAACGCGTTGTGGCTGTTTTTTTCGCTCACTGAGCGATTTCGATGTTTGGGCGTAACACACACACACATATATTACTGGTGGACCGGATATCCGCATCCGCATAATTTTTAACATCCGCATCCGCACTTCTGACTGCGGATGTTATGCGGATATTTCCTCTAATAAATTACGCAATTTACAATTAAATTAGCTTATAAAGTAGCTTATAAGGCCCAGTCATGCACATTTCATGTAAAGTATTAATTATTAATGAACAAACAAATATATAAACCTCAAAATATAAATAGCTGGTAACACAGAAAATTTAATGAAACTTGTTTCATTGAATTTTCTGTGGCTGAAACTCTTGAGAAAGTTATTATTTTTATCATATTGAAAACATTAATATTAATTTTAATTCTTATGCATTGCCTGCCATAATAGTAATATCACGAAATTTGAAAAATTATGTCATATATTCATAAGTCTATATTATATTGATAGATTAAATAAATATCCGCATCCGCATCTGCGGATATTGAAATTAAAAATCTGCCTCCGCAGATGTTGAAAAACTGACATCCGGTCCACCACTATATAATATATATATATATATATATATATATATATATATATATATATATTATATATATGTGTGTGTGTGTGTGTGTGTGTAGGTGCACAGGAACTTTTGAGACACCCTGTAAATAAATAAATAAAATTAATTACCAATTGTAGTTGGCATAGCAACCCTCAATAGATGAAGGGGTGTGAACAAAAGCGGAAGGGGGCCAGGACTTGCAACAGTTATAAGGTTGTATGTCCCCTTATTTTGCAACATTACACGCTGCAAAGGTGGAAAGGAGTTCCCCCCGGCATAGAATTGCAATTGCATACAACATTTTCAGTCGCAATCAACCATAATATTGTTTGAAAATACTGCACAGGTTACCAGGGCAGCATAGTTTAGTGGGCTCTCTTGCTATTTCAATAGCAAGTTTACCTGCAAAATTAGTTGCAAATTCCTTTGCAATTTCAACTGAAAAATAGGAAGAAAATGATTGACGAGTTTACACAATAGAAATGAGAGAGAGAGAGAGAGAGAGAGAGAGAGAGAGAGAGAGAGAGAGAGAGAGAGAGAGAGAGAGAAATTTGTCACGAATCAGTAAAAAGCTAATTTTAAAGCCGCAACAAACGTGGAAGACAGTTTCTAAGGTCTGTTACTACAGTAGCAAATAATGCAGACGAGATATCCAGTCAGCAAATACACGGCGAATGGTATCAGGAGTGATGGTGTTACATGCGTCGATGATGCGCTCCCGCAAATGTGCAACACTCTGAATTTTCTCCGCGGAGACCAACGCCTTCAAGTGACACTCCTGTCTCAGCGGACAACCGCCGAAGAGACTTTTGGGGACTGTAGTAATGTCTAATTAAGAATTAAATGTTTGTTTACAAATTTAATAATGTTCAATTAAGTTTCATTAAATAAGAAATAAAAAATGGTTGTATTAAAATTACAAAATACGAGTTGGCAACACTAAGAATCGGCCCAAGCGGGACGAGAGAGAGAAACGCCCCCCAAAAAAGGGCAGTCATCGGACAGCCTTGGGCTTAGTAACTTGGTGTTTTTGTATGTTAAGATGTAATTGTAAATTTAGAATATTCTTTTGTCCCTCTCTCTCCGGTTGAAATGATAACGTTACTCCCCCCTCGCATTACCCCTTTTATCTCAGTGTTTTCGGCATAAATAAAAGTTAGTAAAATGTTAATACGCGTATAAATTAATCCCCCGGCCTCCCTTGCATTGTTTGAATGATAACGGTTTTCCACTCGGTCACGTCTACCGTATTTATAAAGTGCACCGAAAGCGAGTGAAACGAGTGTAAAGAGAATGATTAATGATAGAAAAGAAATGGAATAAAGAAACAGCAAAATACTATAAAAACACAAATAAGAAGGGTTAAAAAGGCATAATTACTACATTTTGGTGGCAAGCGGTGGCCCTAATTACATTTACTTACGGGGCTTTCCCACGTGCCTTATATTTCGGTCAAAATTGTTGCAACCCGTATTATAGCATTAATAAATATTCTGTTTCGATAATTTAAGTGGTAAAATGCATTGTGTACCCCATTTGCAAGCAAATTTCGATTTCCATTCCTTAACAATTCATTGTAAATGTAATTCAAAATGGCGTTTCACTTTCGAAATCCTCGTAGCGTCTTCGTAATTTTCGCGGTCAAAAATTTTTTTTTTTCTCTTTTCGTTGGAGTCTAGATTTCCAAACCGCTCTGATTCAAAATTTCTCTTAGTCATCTTGCCGAGACGGTTGTAATGTGGAGTAAAAAATTAGAGTCAAAATTCGATAATCGTTTGTTTCCTTCCTCACTCCGTTTTTTCTTTAGATTTCGTTTCGTTCGGTCGGAGAGAGAAATTTAAAAATTGATAATTGCTGTCCGGTGACTGTCCTTTTTTTTTTCTTTCCTTTCCACTTTTACTCCTGCCTAAAAGCCTACCTATTTTGTGTTTAAAGTCTTTTTTGTGTTTACATTTTCTGAATTAGTAATAATTGTGATGATAATAACAATAATGATTAGTAAATAAATTTTACACTTACGTATATGAATTAAATTATTTTAGTTGTTTAAATGGATTGTGACATGCATTTTTATACGGTAAGGTTTAAAATGTTTGAGCGTATAGGTGACGCATTTCTAGGTGTACTATGTATATAGTAACGAATTGTAAAAGAATGAACATGTACCTAACAAAATTTTCCAGAATTTAGTAGGTAGTTTTTAAGATTATTCTTTGACTGGATGTATATAATGGATTTACAGGCCGACACATCAACATCAAATGTGTTATAATTTTAAGGTTTAACCCTTTGACGACCAGTATACGTTTCTTTGAACTTAAAAGTTTAAGTTTTATTGTTATTTACAATTAGATATTAGTAACTATATTCACTTAACTGACCCATTTTTAGGTTAATTTTCCGACAACTAAACGATACCTGTATAAACATGTAGATGTATTTGTAGAAACGTTGCATCATTGTACAATTTATATTATTATTTCCGTTGGGACAAATATGTCCCGTGGTCCTCAAAGGGTTAAAGTCAAAAAATAATCGTTGAAGACACTAATTTATACTGGGTCAAATTCGGACACTGTAAGATTGTGTTTATCGTATATAAATTGTGTGAGACCACAGGGAAGCTAAATTTGTTATAAAAAGATAAAAATGTGTTTAATTGAAATAGAGAAATTGGTTTCGTAAATTCTTTTGATAAATTAATTTCTGTTTTTTTACCTTTTTTATATATTCATTAATTTTTATATTTTTATAGGTGGGCTGATTGTTGTTGTCTATTTTTTTTCTTTCTTTCATTTTCAAGACAATTCCGAGTGATATTTCGTATACTTAGGCTGTTTAAATTTTTTTTATTCTGAAATTGAATTTTATTGTGTTAGGGAGTGTTTTTTTTGTTTAACGTTTTATTTTGGGTATTAAAAATGAAAAAGTTTTTCTTACGTTCCCGCGTTTGCATAGAAAATGTTACAAAATTTGTTTCCCGATGTAATGCAGTTTCATTCGGTTAGGAAAATTTTTATAGAGGCTCGCTTACAACACAAAGCGAACACTCTTCCTTATGCAATGATTTTTTAATGTTTGTTTACAAAGTAGGTTGCGTGTATTTTTGGGTTCATAATATCTGTTCTTAATTAGAATGACGATGTAAATTTGTATTAGTTTCACTTGGAAACGATAAAATTCCTGGAATTCTTGTGATTTACAAACCATATTGGGTTTTGTGTTGAAGGAGAGAGTTGTCTCTCAGATGTAATTTGTGAATTACGAGTTTTCCTCCTATGAAATTTAGTGTTTCAAGTTGGAATTAATGTATTAAAGTAACTTTTCGGTATTAATATTTAAATTTTTTATATGTAATGATTGTTTTGGAAAATTATTATTTTTTAAACTACAGTTGGGGTTACTCATGCAGTTGAAACTGTAACTAGAGTGTTAACCGGAGATGGAGCCTTTTAGATGACCAGTAACGTTTTTGTGGTATCTATGTGTGCTTCCCCCAAAGTGTAAGAGGGTTCGTGATTTTCAGAGAATTGATGACATGAAGTTTCTGGGTTTCATTTTTGTCTTTTGTATTTAAATGTATCGATGTAATTTCTGAAGGTAGTTTGAATAATAATATTTGTTAAATTATAATAACGGTTACCATGTATGGGCGCTTTTATATTTATACTGTACAGTTTTCTTTCGTTGCGTTTCATGAAATTTTTTTATCTTCGATGTAACTGCCATAAGTGACCTTATTGGTAGCTAGGGCGTGAGTAAATTTTCGTGAATTCTGTAAAAATTGTAATAGTTTTTATGTGAATTTGGCCAGAGCAAATTATACTTATTGTTTCGAAGTGAACTGTCAAGAAAATTTGGTAAATTAATATGACGTAATAATCAGTAGCAGTATAAACTTTGATATTTTTTTTGGCAAAATTTCAAGAGGGTCGATTTGGAGGCAGCTAAGTTGGACCCAAATTCCATCCATTGAGTTTAGTTGATCTGATAGGTGATCGATCACCGATGAGAGAGAGAGAGAAGAGATGAGAGAGAGAGAGAAAAGAGAAGAGAAGAGTGAGAGAACAGAAACCGAATGCGCAGGGACTTGGCGCAGGACAGTTTCAATCCCAGATGGTCTACTGGTATTTTTCGGGCAGTTCTGGTCACGCTGCTCGATGCTTCGCTAAATATGTGTTTTAGCACTTGGTAAGCAAACCACGAGAGTTTGAACGAGTGTCTAAGGCTTCACTGTCCAAACTGATATACAATAGGTTCGTTGCGAAACCGCCTACGGCGAAGTGATCGTTTGATTATTGCCAGTAAGACGGTCTTTCAGCTGGACGTAGGAAGAGCAGCGTTCACCGACAAAAGTTGAGATGAGACATCAGTATATCTCCCCCCCTGATCCTCTTAGAATTGGACGTCTCTCTTGTTTTTTTTTCGCCATTTGGAGAGAGCGGAACCAACCTCAAGCGTGCTGACCTATTGCATGGTGATGCAACCCCTTGGATTCTAACGAAGTGAGCAGGAGAGCTGTGATTGAAAATTGAAGAAGTCCGTTGTCAACTGTGCAGATTGTGATCTAAACAACGTCCAGCTATTATTGTACTGATTGTTATGTAATGAAATTATAAGTGAAAGGGTGCGATTATTGCCCATATTTGTTGTGTATTTCGTGAAACAGTATGTGCGCTCTGGTCAGTATTTTATATAAACATTTTCTTGTTTTTTCTATGTTGCCCTGATAGTAACTGTATAACTATATAAATATTTGTTTCGAATGTAAAGCGATTTTTGATGAGGAATCGCTGGAATAGATTGTGAACTTGGAATTTGTTGTAACCATTGTTAACAAAATTGTCCGTTATTTTTTCACGTTCCAGCTTCGTTACAGGTTGTAAATTTAATGATTAGTGTGAAATGTTATTTTATGGAAATGTTGTGAATATTATAGTTTTTTGTTTTCGATTTTCATAAAATGATACAAAATATCTAAAGTGTGGAATTTGTCATTCTCATGATTTCTTGTCTATCTCAACTTTGAATTTGTTAAAGAAAAAAAACAAAAAAACTCCAAATTAAATAACTTTGTTGAATAAAGAAATAAATTTGTTAAACGATATTAATAAGTTTTCCTAGTGAAAAATTTATTTTCAAGGGGGTGATGCGAGTGTAGTAATGTCTAATTAAGAATTAAATGTTTGTTTATAAATTTAATAATGTTCAATTAAGTTTTATTAAATAAGAAATAAAAAATGGTTGTATTAAAATTATAAAATACGAGTTGGCAACACTAAGAATCGGCCCAAGCGGGACGAGAGAGAGAAATGCCCCCCAAAAAAGGGCAGTCGTCGGATAGCCTTGGGCTTAGTAACTTGGTGTTTTTGCGTGTTAAGATGTACAGTAATTGTAAATTTAAAATATTCTTTTGTCTCTCTCTCCGGTTAAAATGTTAACGTTACTCCCTCTCCCGCATTACCCCGTTTGTCTCAGTCTTTTCGGGATAAATAAAAGTTAGTAAAATGTTACTACGCGTATAAATTAATCCCCCTGTCTCCCTTGCATTGTTTGAATGGTAACGGTTTTCCACTCGGTCACGTCTACCGTATTTATAAAGTACACCGAAAGCGAGTGAAACGAGTGTAAAGAGAATGATTAATGATAGAAGAGAAATGAATAGAAAATAAAGTAAATAATGAAGTATAATAATGAAGGAATGGGCCCTTCAAGGAATTAACCACTACAGGACTGTTTGGAAAATGAGCGAGGATGGTAGCGCTGTCATCGTCGGTGGATGTCCTCGGAGTCCACTGCGTGGTTTATCTCCTATGGATCCAGTTTCCCTGAACTTTGCCACAAGTTTGCCAACACAGCTGTGTGTTATCGGAGCGCGGTCCGGATGCAATCTGTTAAATTTCTCAGCGACCTCCTTCTGACTCCGATTTCCTACGAGCAGAATTACCTGGATGCGTTCTTCCTTACTCAAAGACATCATGGGCACTTGCGTAAACAGAAAAACATGAATTACTTATTTTACCCTATGGTTCCAGACTTATGGGACACCCTGTACATATATATATATATATATATATATATATAAATATTTATTTATTTATTTATTTATTTATTTTTTGAAAGCGGCAAATCCTTTTCATGAAACAATATTAAATTTGGACTTTATTTAATAGTGTTTATTAAATGTGGAAACAAAATCATCCTTCCACAGATTGGACATAAACAATGTAACGCAAATTGAAAGGTTTGTCCCGTCATTGATTCATTTTTGGGGATGGAATATCAAATTGTTTTTAATATAATTTGGAATTTTTCAAAAAACAATTTAAATGCTGCTCCCTGATTTATAATAACGCACACATACACAGAAACAAGGCCGTGGCTACTGGATGAAATTGCGCAACATTTTTAACATTTTTCATTGTGGATTTATCGACATTAACCTTATCTAAACGTTGCTACACGCACGTTCGTGTCGCGATGAACTTGGTATGTATCCTTAAGATTGTTGCGGAGACGTAAGATTACCAGGAACACACACACCCACGAAATTTGTTTCAAAGATTAGTTTCAAAAGATGATTAGCAACTTGTAGTAATTGCCTTCCTTTCTTTTAGCATTCTTATTGCTTCTATATAGTATTTCCATGTTACATTCTGCTATTTATTGAAAATATTTAAAATATATTTCTTTACAAGTAAACTGCACACTATGCAAAAATATTATGAAACGAAAATCAGAAGATAGGTTTTGCTTTTATGTAAACTAAATACGAGAAACAATAATCCCATATAGAAAATATACATACAAATACAAATTTTTTGCACTCCAAGACGAGCCTCAATAAAATATTCTGCAACATTTTCGCAATGTTGCAATGAATTTTACTTCAATATTAGAAAGATTTTTTGTATGCTTATGAGAGTAAAATCAGTACCCGATACAAAAGTTTATATACCTAACTCTTTAAAAGGGTAACGAATATATAACTAACGCTTTAAAGAAGCAAAGAGTATATAAGTAACTTCATAGAGCGGAAAAAATCTCGTTTTCATCGTATCACAACAGAAGAAGAGCAGATAAATTTTAAAACTCGAAGGATTTGACATAAAAATTAACTTCGTCTTTGATCTAAAGTTTTATACGAATTAAATTCTTATTTTCTTCTTCTTTCTCTTATTTTTCTTCTGATTTTCATTTTTTTATTCCTTTCCTCTTTGAGTTCATTCTATTTTCCAATTTAGAGTTTCCAAAAAAGTGGTGTAAAACTCAAGGAAAAAAATAAACTGCAGAAAATTGAAATAAAAAATAATAAAACAATTCTACTGTATTTACATATATATATATATTGAGCACAAAAACCCTTAACCACTCTACATTTAACAAAATCACTTAAGAATAATCACATACCTAAAATAAAGAACATAAAGCCGAGCAAAACCACCCAAATTTTAATTGTATGAACCTAGTAGTATGCCCGCAAAAGGTCAGAGTGCAATGCAACTGCAAATGTTGATCAATGTTGCAAAGGGGGTGGGGGGATATTGCAAGAGGTTATGCAACAAAGGGTGAGGGGTAATGCAACAATGGGAGAGGGGTTATCCCCCAAGCTGCAATGAAGGGAGGTTCACCTAACCTCTTTGGGGGAGAAGTTGGGACGGCCTCACCCCCCAAAAGGAGTATACCTAACTTAAAAAAGGGAGAGGAAGAAGGAGGAGGGTCTTTGGGGGAGAAGGTGGGATGTCTTCACCCCACAAAGGGAAACCTAACCTAAGCCTCAACCTAAGAAGAAGAAAGGAGTGTTCGCCTGGCTCCAGCCAGACGCATAATGAGAGGTCATCCGAGCGCTCGCTGTCTTATAAGGTCCTAATCAGCCAGTTGGCTTCATCAGCCAGTTGACAGTTGGCCTAATCCGCCAGTTGGCTCAGAAGGCATAAATCGCCTGTATATATTAATAACCTTCGAACGAATTAAAAGCGCACACAAACGCACATACACTCCCCGACTATACGCCCATAAACCCCGTATTATCATATATATATATATATATATATATATATATATATAAACTGATGCATGCAAAGCCTCAATAGCAAAATATATACGAGCACAACCACCACACAAAAAACACCACATCAGCACCAATCGTCTAAGTATAGACTTTTGGGAGCTCATCCCATCAACAGCACATGGTGAGATGAGGGCTACAACCAATCGTCTATGTATGGACTTTTAGGAGCTCATCCCATCAACACCATGTAACCGATATAAGGGCTACAGCCAATCATCGAAACTTAGACGATTGATGGTGAAGCAGTATTACACAACCACCACCACAACCACCTAACCACCTGCACAGCACCACAACACAACCACCACCACCGCCTTACTTACCAACGCCTGGTTGACCGACAAGGTCTCTAAATACGACCCAATAGACAGAGCTAGTAAGCATAAAAAATACGTTTATGGGGATCAAGAAGTAGACCGACAAGGTCTCAAAAAATGGCAACGCCAATAGTTTTTCTTTGAGCTCGTTGTGGAACACCACGCACCACGAGGCCAATTTGACATTTGGTGGGCGATCCTTTAAACAAAAAATTGAATAAGATGAAGTAAGTTTAATACAAAAACAAATTTTCATCATAATACACAATTTTATCGTTAAACTATAACATAAAAAGCATTAATATGATTTTTATAACAAAATAGAAATTAAATTAGGGGTAACTTATTTATTTTCCTCTTTTGGCCAATTATTTTGTTTCAATACAAATTTATCTTTAAGACACCAATATATCTTTAAACCTTATTACAAAAAATACTAATATAACTTTATAATAAAAATAGGCTCTATTTAGGGTAAAGTATTCATTTTCCTCTTTTGGCCAATAACTTTGTTTCAATGTAAATTTATCTTTAAAACACCAATATATCTTTAAGCCTTATTACAAGAAATATTAATATAACTTTATATTAAAAATAGATTGTATTTCGGTATAATTATTTCATTTTCTCGTCTTTCGCCCAAATAGATTCTATTTCTGGGTAACTTATTAATTTTTCATCTTTTATCAAATTATTTTGTTTCAATATAAACTCATCTTTAAGACCCAAATATTTACATACATACATATACCGTATGTCCCACAAAAAAGTACACCCAACTTTAGATTGTACTAACTCCTCCAAAAATTGAGATATTTTGGATCTGTTTGTTTGATTTAATATAGCAAATTATTCTTTGTTAACGTTCAAATTTATTCATGTTTAAACGATTTAGTGTTTAAGCATCTGCTTTTAACTGAAGGGTACAACAAAATAGATTGCGCAAAATTGGTCAATGAAAAAATAATGTGTGTGCTATCGATGTAATGAAAAGACAAATACATAATAATGGTACTTTAACATAATTTTAATAAGATACAAAGCAGATTTTTCTTTATTCCTTATTGCAAAAGTTATGCTTAGTTTCGTTTTCTTTCAACATGACCGCCATTCCTATCGATACAAATCTGGAGTCGAGCTCTCATCTTCCCCATCACTCTTTTGATAAGATCTGGATTGTCTTTTAACAAGTTGATTTCAGCTGTGATGCGAGTCCTCAAATCATCTAAATTGATAGGTTGTGATGCAAATACTCTATTTTTCAAATGACCCCCATAAAAAGTAATCACACGGGGTCAAGTCAGGGCTTCTGGGAGGCCATTCAATGTCATGGCCTGTAGCAATTACTCTTTGGTGGAAGACTTCCTGCAAGCGTTCATTCACAATAACCCTCCTGTGAGCAGGAGCTCCGTCTTGCACCCACCAAATACGATTAAATCGGTTTCCATAAGTAATACGTATTTGTGGAAGGATTTCTCGGTCTATCATTTCTAGGTAAGCTTCACCATTTAGATTACCATCGTAAAAGACCGGGGCAATTACGGCTCCATTACCGCACAGTCCTACCCAGAGAGACAGTTTTTGTCTAGAGTTATTCTTTTCGTAGATATGATTGTCAGGTGGATGATTTTTTGGTGCATACTGACGGCAGATTTGTCTGTTCACTAGACCATTCATAAAAAAGGCCGCCTCATCTCCAACCACTAATTGTTCCGTGAATCTTTCTGGTTTTTCAAGAAACCACTGGGCAAATCTTAGGCGGCGAGGTAGATCTCCTTCAATGAGTTGATGTCGAATTTCCATTCTGTCTGGGTATAAATTCAAATCCTCACGAACTATTCGATGAAATGACATGCGTGAGAGTTCTGTACCATTTCGCCTGGTGGACACTTTTGGATGTCTCTCTAATAAATGCCGAACATGCTGAATGTTCTCGTCTGTTCTTGCTGTCTTCGGATGGCCTGAACGTCCTTTGTTCAAATTGAGGACGTTCCTTCTTCTTTGTATTTCCGAACATTCTTCAAAGTTGTATGTTTAGTTGGAGAAGCTCTATCGGGAAATTGCAGTTCGAAGGTATTCTGAACTTGTTTTAAGCGTTTAGTTTGCAGATAAGTTGTGACCATGAGAACGCGCTGCCTTCGTGTAAACTGCATGATAAGGGTTTCAAAGTTATTTATAAATTTAGTAATTCAGATTCTTCATTTATATGTATGACTCGTATCTTAGATATAAAAGTTCGAATTATTTAAAAAAAATATTTGCAATATCCTTCGACGTAAAAAGTGGCACATTGGTTAAAGCAAGAGGAGCTATCTGGCTGGGAGAAATGATCATTCCGCGCAACCCATTTTGCTGTACCCTTCAGTTAAAAGCAGATGCTTAAACACTAAATCGTTTAAACATGAATAAATTTGAACGTTAACAAAGAATAATTTGCTATATTAAATCAAACAAACAAATCCAAAATATCTCAATTTTTGGAGGAGTTAGTACAATCTAAAGTTGGGTGTACTTTTTTGTGGGACATATGGTATATATATATAATATTATATATATATATATATACACACGTGTATATATATATATATATATAATAATAATAATACAAAAACAATTGATAAATAATATTGTTTTTGGCTGTACAAGGAAGCATCGGTTCGATGGAATTTAGATTGCGATAGATCGGCGCCTGGAAGCAAAACCCACCTGTGTGAACATGACAGGTAGATTTCGAAAAACACCTGACATCTGTTATTTTTCCCTTAAATATACTTCGATATGCATCAGTTTGTTTGACACCTCAGAAAAACAAATTTTATTTTCCAAACAAAACTTATCTCTCTCTCTCTCTCTCCCTAGGAAACTTTTTAATTTCTTAAAGAAATCTATTGAGTGTAAAAGTTATATTTGAGAAACACCGAGAATTCTCGGCTCGTCCAATCACAACCCAATGGACGGGGCCTGAGAACGAGCCCAGGATCTCTGGTTGGCTGAAAACCTCGCTCTCACACAGAAAACTTGCGAGTCAAATATTGAGGGTGGTTACAATTTGGATCACGTAAAAAGCAGGCATTTTCAGCCGGAAATCATAACAGTTGTTTTTATCTACGTGTAACCACACACTCTCTCGCATTGAACACTTCCAGCCAGTCACAACAGCTTTACTGCTCCCCGCAAATGTTTGAAGTCGGAGACCTCCGTGCAGAGGCAGCGCTCGTAATTTTCGGAGCGGCCGACCGGAACGCCCTACTTTCAACGCAAACCATTGCAGAAATTTTTGACGGGGAGAAAGATTCAACCGATGAAGAGGACATTGAAATGAAAGTAATTAATTTAATTTGTGATTTATTAACGGTATATATATATATATATATATATATATATATTATATATATATATATGTATATATATATATATATATATATATATATAAATATATATATATATGATGAATAAAACCACGAAGGAAAGGAAACACAGAATGGTGCTCAAGCGCTTTCGTCTAATGACATCCTCAGAAACACTGAAGTACATAAAGAGTTACAGCCTATATATAGGTTACAGAAAAGCAATCAGATCGCACATGGCCCAAATAGAGTGGAGAACAATTTTCGAGAATAAAACAACTGAAGAAATGCTGACAACCTTGGAAGAAAAAACGCTGAGAAATTTAGAAAAATATGCTCCGAAATCACAGCCAAAAGGAAAGAGGAGCTGGCTAGAGAGGCAAAAGAGAAGACTATTCGGCAAAAGAAAGAGAGTGGAGGCGAAGTTAGGCAACTGCGGAGAAAATGACAGGGAAGTAACACAAGAAAAATTGGAGGGTATCGATAGGAGAATACAAGCTCTGATTAAGGACCATACAGAGAGGGAAGAGGAAAAGGTGGTAGAAGCAATAAAGGAAAATCCAAAATACTTCTATAGCTATGCAAAAAGGAAAACAAAAACGCGCGCTGCTACTGGGCCCTTAAGGACGAGAAATAATGAACTAACCGACGATCCAAAGAAATATCTAAAACTTTGAGGGCCCAATATGAATCAGTTTTCAGTACCCCAAAAAGTGACAAAGCGATTGCGATTCCTGACACAGACGTATTCTTTGAAGAGGAATTGCAAGGAGAGTATAAAACAGACTTTGATTTTACCCCAGAAGATGTAGCGAGAGCTATAAGACAAATGAAACCACATTCAGCTGCAGGTCCGGACAATTGGAACGCATTGTTGATTAAAAACTGTAAAAATGAAATAGCTACACCTTTATACTGGATACGGAGAAGGTCCCTAGACACTGGGGAAATACCGAGCATCTTGTAAAGAACAAACATTGTCCCTATATATAAAGGAGGGGACAGATCTCAAGCAAAGAACTATAGACCAGTGTCATTGACGTCCCACTCCACCATAGTATTCGAGAGAATAGTTAGAGATAAAATTTATGATTTCCTGCAGACACGGGAAAGATTCAACGAAAATCAGCTTGGACGCCGATCAGGTAGATCATGCCTATAACAACTAATAGAACACTACAACAATATCCTAGATGCACTTGAAGGCAATGACAACTACGATGTTATATACACAGATTTTGCTAAAGCTTTCGACAAATGTGATCATGGTATAATAGCACATAAAATTAAATATATGGGAATAACAGGCAAAGTGGGTAAATGGATCTAAAACTTCCTCAGAGAACGTCTGCAGGCCGTCAAAATTCAAGGTATATCATCATCAGAATCGGAAGTACGCAGCTCAGTACCACAAGGGATAGTACTGGCCCCACTCCTGTTCATTATCATGCTAACAGACATGGACAGCGGAGTAAACAGCAACAGTATAGTAACAACCTTTGCAGACGATACAAAGATCATCAGAAAAATCAGCGATGTAAATGAAGTGGAGGCCTTGCAGAGGGACACGAACAAGATATACAAATGGTCAGAAGACAAAAACATGTCATTTAACACCGATAAATTTCAGCTCTAGAGATATGGTAGAAAAAAGGAACTTAAACAGACTGCATATTATGCTCCAGATAGACAGGAAATTCAGAGAAGCACGAAAGCGATCGACTTGGGCGTAGTAACGACAGATGATGTGAAATTCAAAACACAAAATCAGATAGCGATAAATAAAGCAAAAAGAGTCGTGGGACAGGTACTAAGAACGTTCAAGAGAAGGGACAGGACAGTATTTATTCCCCTGATAAAAACACTGTTTACACCAAAACTTGAATACTGCTCACTTTTGACGTCCCTATATAAAAAGGAAGAAACTAATAAACTGGAAGACACGCAAAGACATTTCACAGCCAAGATTGATGGCTGCAAAGAACTCAACTACTGGGAAAGACTACGTAAACTAAATCTGTACTCCCTGGAAAGAAGAAGAGAGAAGTACACCATAATGTACATATGGAAAATGATCGAAAGAGTGGTACCAAACCTAAAACTAAACGCAATTACCATTCAAACAGCACTGGAAAATAGGAGAGGCAGAATGTGTAGTGTTCCCAAATTAAAGGCCCGACAAGGGACCTCCTCAACACTGAAGAAAAATAGCTTGGTTGGCGGGGGGGCCAAGAGTTTTCAACCAGTTTCCAAAGGACCTCAGAAACGTAACGGGGGTCAAAGTTGAAGTCTTCAAGAGAAGAATGGATGACTGGCCCAGGACGGTACCACATGAGCCGGGTGTGCCTGGCTATGTACGGTGGAGAGCGCAAGAAAGCAACTCGCTCCTCCACCAAACCAGACCTAGAGGCGGGGCCACCAGCTTGACCTCCGTGTGAAAAGAGACCAACGCACGAAACAACATAAAGTTCATAAGGTAAAGTAAGGTAAGGTAAGGTAGTAACTGATTTTAAACTCTGTCAGCATGTTCTGAAAAGCTCGGTCTATAAATTCTTTCCCCATATCCGAACAAAAATAATCAGGAACCCCGTTTTCTTTCAACATCAGCGTTTTGGTAGCTTTTGCAATTGTTTCAGGCGATTTACTTTTCTGAGCAATTAGCCACAGATATCTAGAGAATACATCTATTATGAATAGGATATAGCGGTAGCCATCATTATACACTGAATATCTATGCATGTCTGTTAAATCCGCTTGCCAAATAGAGTCAATCGAAGCCGCTGTTGTCTTGGCCGTTTTAAACATTTTTCTCACCGGCTTATGAAGTGTATAAGCATCCTGCTCCAGCAGAAACCTCTCAACATCTTTTTTCCCTACTCCATCATTGTAAACACCTCTGTACAGTCTATTAACACCGCCATAGGAGGCTGGGTTAGAAATGTCATAATAGCGTTTTCTTAATATTTTAGCTATTTGTGTATTTTAGAGACACGTGGATAGGGTTGACCGTTGTTGTTTGGTCTCTTCTTTCTCCTCTTCAGAAATGATACTGTTGGGGGTGATGGCGCACTCAGTTGTGGCATATAGGAGACTTAATCCAAGTCTTTTAACCTATTCAGGTTTCCTATCAATGTTTTGCGGACATTTATTTGTTGTAGTCTTCTTTTAATATGCATCCATCCTGCTGGTGAGGGCCTGTCCCACTTTCTCATCAGATCATGGACAATGTCGACGATATTCGATCCCTGTACCCTTGTTCCTTCAACAATGACCTCGCCTGTATCGGTTCACTGTATGATGGGGTCCTCACTCAATAGATTATGAAGACATGTCTTTATTCCTCAATGTACGTGGGAGACTGCTTTTTAATACATGCTCGATGTGTTGCGTTCCGTTATTCTTTGGTTGGTCATCTCTAACGTCGGCCCGCCCCAGGTCCTATTTCACCATGCTCATCGTTGCTAGCGCTGTGCCTAATAACAAAAGTTTAAAAATGGAGAAACATCACTTGAAGACAGTGGCAGCCCTTCCACTTTCGTACGGATGAAAATGTCCAACAGATCCGATTTCTGGTACGAGCAAATGTTTCTCCATCTTTAAACTTTTTGTGTCATTTGTAAACGTTAACTACACTGAGAGCATCATTTCCAAAAGCTGTTTTAATCATTTCGTTCGTTTTGATGCAGATTTTCCAAGTTTGTCACAAAATTTAATGCACGCGCGTTGTTCCATTTCCGAGATTTAGACGTACTGCTAAAACACACCCTCCTTTTAAGCTCTCCAACAAACTACTGACTCATGGTAGCAGATTTTGCTTCAGACTGCAGACGCCAGAGGGTAGGAACACACATATTTAAACGGTTATTTCTTATTTGCATTCATTTGTCCGTAGCAATAAAATTATTGATACTTTTTGATCACTCCTCGTATATATATATATATATTGTTAACGATATGTTTATTTATTACCTACATTTGTTTCAATTAGGGTTTCATTTTTTCCTTTCTGCGTGCGTATGTACAGTCCTAAGCTCCGCCCACTATAAACTCAATCAAAGGGTTACGTGACTCGTACTACTACCTGGGTATATCTCTACCCCTGCGTATTCAGTTGACCTCTGCAAGCCCTGGAGCTCAGACGTGTATTTTCTCACGTAGACGAAAATAGTGATGGCTACTTTTGATATTGCGTGTTCGGCGTTTATGAAGTGGTATTCGGTAAAGTCGGAAGATGTGGTGAATACTGAAAGACGGCCTAGCCCCCCTCCTTTGAGACTTTTAATGCTACATTGAATCGCGCGAAGCTTGAGGAACAAGTTCAAATACTCTATGGATATTCTAGCGAGAGCATTGCTAGATTTCGCGGCACAAACGATGTAATGGACTACGTTGTAGGGCTAAGCTGTATAAAAGTGTACATATACCGTGAGGTGAAAGAAACAACGCGTGCAGAAGAGAAGCAACGGGCATGGGTAATGAGTCTTGTTGATGAGCGGTATGACAGGCGTTATTATGTCATGCTGCATCATACCGAGTAAGCCTACCTGCGACTGAAAATGAAAACCTTGTCATCATGGACAAGCTAAAGTACTTTTACCACTATATTCATATATATCATGACGAGGTTCGCAGTGAGGTTGTGGCTAAAGACCTGTGTGAGTTTTTAATAGAGTTTAGAGACGAGTATCGATTGTTAAACAAAAATGATAAATACGGTCACACATTTCTCTCAAATAATGCACCGGATTGTTAATGTGTGGAAAAAATGAACGTCTAGTGCGCATTCCGATAAAACATTAAAACTAAAGTTACCCCATGTGTCGGAAAATTGCCCGGTATAATGGGTGATTCATGCTAAAACAGACCCGTACATGTTTCAACAGCTTATGGTGTGACTCACTTCTCCCGTCGAGCCAATCCGCCCACCCGTGGCTCATAGTCACCTCAGAGCTTGAACCGACTGGACGTGTACTCCTCAAATACGGTGGAACTTCCTTTGAGAAGCATTCTCAATGACGTGTACGATGTGTCCGTGACGAAGTCATTGCGCGTGTTTAGGCACGAAACCGGGGCCACTAACTATATACTTCAAACGACTTGTAGACAAACAAACTCTGGTAAACGTAATTTTATTTACTTAAGTGTTGAGGAGATGAATAGAGTCTTCGTGATGGTTGAGAAGTGGGGTGAGGACCGTTATAAAATACCTGCAGGTGTAGGTACAAGAAGAGAACAGATAAGTGATGCCCCACCATATGCCATTGTTTGTACGTTGTGTATAAATAACGATCAGCCATGCATTGATATACGACTGATGTGGTAGAATGCATCTGATAATAACGTTCTTTTCCCCACGCGAAACCGTTTCAACCTCGCCAGAATGTTTGAAATCGTAGGATTCCGCAAGATGAAGCCTATATTAGACGCGCGTGTTACGGATATGATTTATTTTGACACGGTTCTTGAATACGCATACACCGCTCTGCTCGACGGGTTTATCGAATGTAGGACTGAACAAGGCGAGAATGGTCTAGAGCTGGATGCTTATTTAAAAGGTTTAGCTCTTCAAAATATGATGAACTTTGGTACAAAGGATTTGAGCGGTACAGGGCTGAGCTCGCCACACTGTTCACCCCGAAGAATTGTACCTCTATATAATGAGCAACTGTCGTTACGACTTACAAGATTATTTCAATTGCCGCTATGCATTGTGAAGAAGAGTTTACGATTGAAAAGCTCGGGTCGGTAAGAAAAACCCTCGATTGGAAAGGAGTGCTTATAAACTTGTATTTAATAATGATGTGGTGGCTAACGATGACCGCTCTTTGCGTGCTTTTGAATGTATTCTAGCCGTGTTTAAAGATAACTTGCCAACCGAATGTAAAGTGGGCACAAAAATAGTATTGAACGATATGAAGGCCTTTTACATCGAGTATAGGTATCCCTATAACTTGAGTGGTGATATAATGTTAAATCGTATTTACTGGGTGGTGCAAAGCAATATGATATGACTGTAGACTCGATTACGTGCGAGTTTAGTGGTTTAGTTAAGCGCAGTAGAACATAAATTGAATGTATTTTGATGTATATTTATTTTCAATATATTTAATTATTTAATACAATTGTGTGTATATATGTATATATATTTATATATATATTTATTCTGTACTGTTATAGTGATGGTTATACTCCATCGTTTTGTATTATATTATTTTTTAATTTTATTTTTTATTATATATATATTCCTCATCTCATTCGTATTTCTTATGCTATTATTATTTTTTATTTTATTTTTGATCATATATATATATCCCATTGTTTGTATAGGATTGTATATTTATTTTCTCTATATTTCGTGAAATTGATTCCAATAATTCGTCTAAATAAACAGAATGATATAATGGTGTTTTATTTAATTCTTTGATTGTGTATATAAACGATATTATTATTTAATTATATGTATATCAAATGGTTGGTTACGCCTTCTAAACTAACTGACGAATTTCTAAGCCAAATGTCAAGAATATCTGAATAGCGCAATCTGGCAGCTTAAAAGTTAATTAATATATACACATACACCTGCCTTCTAGGTCTTCTAAGTCAACTGGCGGATTATGCCAACTGGCGGATTTCTAAGCCAACTGTCAAGAATAATATATGCTTTAATTAAGTAAATAGCGCAATCTGGCAACTCAACCCTAATAATGTACACCTGAACAAGCTATTTCGCCTTCTAAGAAGCGTTGTAAGCCAAATGGCTGATTAGGACCTTATAAGACAGCGAGCGCTCGGATGAACTCTCATTATGCGTCTGGCTGGAGCCAGGCAAATACCCCTATCTCCTTCTTAGGTTAAGGCTTAGGTTAGGGTTTCCCTTTGGTGGGTGAGGACATCCCACCTTCTCCCCCAAAGACCTTCCTCCTCCTTTCTCTCCCTCTCTTAGGTTAGGTATACCCCTTTGGGGGAGTGAGGCCGTCCCACCTTCTCCCCCAAAGAGGTTAGGTGGACTCCCCCAGCTTGAGGAGGGAGTTCCCCTCCCCACTTGTTGCATAACCCCTCCCCCCCTTTGTCGCATAACTTCTTGCAACATTCCCTCCTCACCCCCTTTGCAACATTGATCAACATTTCAATTGCATTGCACTCTAACCTTTTTCGGACATACTACTAACCTTTCCAAGCATTTTCCCTTTTTTGCCTTCACATAACAAAGTCACGAAATGACCCAGCACAAAATTTCTAAAGAGTGGTATTTGAATACCCAGCAAGATTACTTTTCTCACGTCACCTTTTGTTCATATCCCCCTATATATCCGTGTATATATATATATTTTTTTTTTTTTAACTGCAAACAGCACACAGTATAATTAATGTAAAGAACGACGCTTGTGTAGAAGAGCGTTCCGCACAAGATGAGGAGGAAGAACGAACAAATGAAAAATATATATGTACGGCATGCGAAGGTGCCCCCTCAGGGCATTGGGTTCTGCTCGTATGTAGGAGAATTACGACTTCTGATTGATCGAGGTCCATGGTGTCGTGGATAGCATATCTGACCTGACCGGCAATCGGATGATCACGGGTTCGATTCCCGGGTAGTACCTCATTTTTTCATTTCTTCGTTCTCCCTCCTCATCTTGTGCTGAACGCTCTTCTACACAAGCGTCATTCTTTACATATATATATATATATATAATATATATATATATATATATATATATATATATATATATGTTAACCCCTCCGTCTATGGCCCTGGGGTGGTTCGGAGTCGACGGGGGTTCTGGTTAGGAGGCAGCAACGGATCTGTTACTTGCAGTAGTAGTTTCTTCTATATTACTCTCCGAGTTCTTCTTTAGTGGCTCGGAGGATTCTGAGAGGCTTATTAAATTTTTTGAGGTTTCTCCCCGATTCTTCTTGTAACTTATCGGGAGATTCTAATGACTAAGTTTTCTGAAGAGAGCACGGCTCAAAGGAGAAGATAAAGACTTTTTCTTACTGTGTTTTACTCCTAAAACTGTTACAGGTAATGCTCAGCCTCGTAGTTGGAATCAGAACAAACATGGAAGAAATTTGTTGGGTTTATATACCCCGATTCTACTAACATCATCATTATTAAATGTTGAAGAGGCTGCATTATTTTTGCACAATATTTGAAATAAAGTAAATCTTTTAGCTGTGGTAAGGTTTAAACGAATAAATAAGATATTTGAAGATGAAGCCATATTTTTATCTTAAATTGCGTATTTTCAGATCTGATGTTATCATGATCTGCCAAGTTAACTAAAAGTGGAAATTCAACTATGCATCTTTACACTAAAATATGCATATGAGTAAAAATTAAAGGTTTAAGATTTACAATTAAATGCTTAGGCAAGACATGACTTCATCTTTTATAACGAAGAAAGAATGTATACAAAACATGACATGGCAAAAGTTACTCAGGATTCATTATTAAGCTAAATCTAAAAAAATGATTATGAGATTTTAAAAAACAACAGGTCATCAATTATTTGGCAAAGTAGAAAGCACATCAAAATTTATTCCAACGGAAAAATAATAATAAAAAAAATAACAGTATCGCCGATTCTACATTCCTTATGGCGACATAATGTCGGGTCGGACATTGAGTACATTGTAATTTTGGTCTACTGTAACTATGATTATAATTACCAATTCATTTATTATCGTTAACTACAATTCCATTAAAGTACATTGACTATGTCATTTAGTACATTACATCATTAAGTACAGTTTCATTAAAGTACATTACATTATATTAAATTAAAGTATTACAGTTAATTATAATTAAACAGTTACTATAACTTTGTTTTGTTACAGTGTTTCATATTAATAGACAATTAAGATGTTAGAAATATAATACAAAGTACATCGGCACATGCGGTATGGATAAATATGGTTGAATAATAATATTTATACTACATAACACCACAACATTATTATTAAAGAATTTACCATACATTGCATACTAGAGATAGGATGAAGGAAAATTAATGACGGGAAAATGTGACGTCATAGTTATTGAATTTGTACGTATAGTACAAATCATTATTAGGAAGATTTACAAGAACGAATTAGAGACAAAGAGTGGGTAGTAATGACTAAGAAGTACAACTACGGGTTCCAATCCTGTTATATGCAATGTGTATGCATAATCTAGAGACGAGGGTGAGATGCAAGACAATCCTAATTAATTATAATAACTTCTATAACAAATGGAAAATGGATACGACTAAACCATACATATGGTAGATCGTAGGGTTGTGACACGAACAAAAATAGGAAGCTACAAGTAAAATTATTATCCAAACTCGCGTTAAGCGATTTTGGTTCTTATGTAAAAATGAATATGGATTATTCATTGTTCATTTTTTACATTGCTCTCCCCTTTAAAATGATATTTATACAATAATCTAGTAGGGTACCATTAATACAATACAAATGAGAAAATAACATCCTAACAGGGTACCATTAATACAATACAAATGAGAAAATAACATCCTAACAGGGTACCATTAATACAATACAAATGAGAAAATAACATCCTACCTACTCCAAGTTAGATGACGAATTTTTCTTTACATTACAAATTCTTATACAGAACAAGTGAGTTATTATGTAATATAAAAAAATTCAAAGATTAATACTTTAATTTAGACAAACATTTAAGTTAGACAAAGAATGATATTGTTAAATTTTTAGCAAAATTTTATTTTTCTGTGGGGAAAATTACATTCATAATGAATAGGTAAACGGGAAAAATATAAATTTTAAAGTTCATGGATTTTTCAAGGTTACCATGATAATACAATTCATAAACTAATTTTTTTATTGACTATTGTAGGTAAAAAATCGAATTACGTAATGGATGATGTATAGACCTGTGGTCTAGTGCGTATTTTTGTGTACTAGGTACAAAGTGTGTATCTTACAATTTCGAGGGACAGATTAGCTGAGAGGATTGTTAAATTAACTAAATAAATGCATGAGAAGATATATTAGAAAGCAAAAATGATTAAGACTAAATAGCATAGTTAGCACTTACACGCAATGAAATAGTGTATTGTGATATCCAATGATTTTAGCATAAGGTTTGTATATATAGTATATATAGTGTGCATACATGCATTTTTATTGACTGTTGTAGGTACAAATCGAATTGCGTAGTGGATGATGTATAGACCTGTGGTCAAATGTGTATTGATGTTTATTGGGTACAGATTGTAGTGGTTGGTGATATGTTCAAAAGGGAAAGGGGATTTATAGTTGAGTAGTTAAAGTTATACGTCAGTGTGCAGATGTATCTATAAAGCATCTGCAGATGAGTGAGTCGGTACAATAGTATGTAGAATATGAGAGTAATTTGTTCATCCCGTGAAGAACTAGATCATTAGGGGTCATTGGTGGATTAGGATTTTATATATATATATATATATACAGGGTGAGTCAAAAGTAGCGCCCGATTTCTGTTTTTTCGGCCCAGGGTACAAGATCAGGACAGTTATTTCCAGCAAGATGGAGCTCCACCTCATTATGGACGTCATGTTCGTCAGTGGCTTGATGAAAACTTTCCCGGAAAGTGGATCGGCCGCCGCGGTCCGATCGAGTGGCCGGCACGCTCCCCAGACCTTACACCTCCAGATTTCTTTCTTTGGGGGCTCATGAAAGACCTTGTTTATCGTGAAAAGCCTCGTACCATTCAGGAATTGAAGGCTCAAATCACTGCAAAGTTTGAGGAAATTGATATCGAACTCTGCAGGCGTGTGTGCCACTCTGTGTCTGCTCGGCTGCAATTGTGCATCGATCACGAGGGAGGGCACTTTGAAAATTGCAAGTAAAACAGCTTGGTACAGTTCCGTAATAATTTTCCCCCGAATAAATGGTTAGATAAACATGTCATTCATTTATTTCTACCTTCTTGTACACTGTAATACAAATGGCAAACAAACAATCAACTGACAGAAATCGGGCGCTACTTTTGACTCACCCTGTATATATATATATATTAGGGTGTCTCATTAATACATAGAATTTTTTTTTTTCGATTTTCTCTTGCTCGCGAATGCTGCCCCGATTTCAATAGGCATAGAGGTTCTAAAAATCGAAAAATGATGGGAATCGAACAGTATTTAGAGGTCACTCACGTTTAACACTTTCTTGTAGCTATTTAGGAAAAAAAAGAAATTTCTATCATTCTCTTATTCTCTTTATTTCTGAACAAAAATGAAAATAAACGAAATGCACCTTTCATTAATTGAAATAAGCGCGTATAAATGGATTGTTTTCATCATCAATCTGTCAAACACTACTTGATTTTACTCTTCAAGCTCTCCTTCGTCTTGACGGGGATCAACTTCTGGTGAGCCCGAACCACCTTGAGGACGAATTGCTTCTGCTTCTCATCACGCGTGATGGTGGAATTGAATCTTTTCATCAAAGCGATACCACGCTCGGCGGCGTCATTGACCACCTTCAGGGCTTTCACCCTCTTTTGCGCCGTGATCCAATCCTGGTCATTGATCCAATCCTCTGGATCTTTCATGAGGAAGGTGGGAGACTCAGATTCTGGAAGGATCGCGCGGAAGAAGACTTCTTTTGTTCTCCGGGTGACGAAGAGCTCGATGCATTGCTGTGGATTGAAGTTCTTCGGATCGATCCGCTTGAGTCCTTTCTTCGTGGCGGGGGATTGAAGTCGTTGGACCATCTTTAGCTTCGTGTCCTTTGGAATGCGGGCGTCAAAGAAACCAAGCCCCACGAGATCCTCTGAGAGGTACCACAGGTGCCTTTTCAAGGCCATGGATGCCGTGTGGCTGACTTCCTTGTCAGGGTAGGCCTCGAGCAGGCGAAGGAACTCTAGGTCGTTCAGTGGAGCTCGATTCGAGACCATTGCCTCATTCCACTGCTTCACGTACGCGAGGGAGATGAACAAACACAGCCGCCGAAGTCCTCCTCCTTCCCTGGCTGTCAGGTCCAGTTGGTGACGGAACATGAAAATCTTGAGGGCATAGATGGCTTTGGCCATCCATCTGGCGTGGTGATAGGCCCCAGGCTGACGAAATCCCCCCTGGACCTGACCGCCAAGGAAGAGGTAGGAAAGGATGAGGAGTTCACGGTAGTCTTCTCGGGGATGTGTGCCGTGGGAAAGCGTCTGCTGCAGGTATTTCTTCATGGAAGACGCTTGATTTGCCCAGTTGTCAGTTGTTGTGGGATTGCTTTCGTCACCGATGGACAAGAATGAACCTTTGTCAATGGAGGCCCACCGCTGTTGAAATCTTTTGAAGAGGAGAATGTCAGGGGAAGAGGACGGCCCCAGACATCGCACGAAGACATCCTTGAGTAAGATCTCCAAGACGTGGTGACGGCAAGCGAACCACAACATGGGACGGCCAAACTCCTGCTCAATGCGAACGCAAGCACCTTGGATCATCCCAGCGTTCACAGCTGTGGTGTCGAATCCCAGTCCAATGATTTGCTCCGAAATGCCAAAAGCCTGGACTTCCTGGAGTACGGCTGCAGCCTGTTCTTTTCCAGTGCCGTCCACCGCAACGGGTACACCAAGAAGCTCCTCGACTCCATCGCCCGTCACCACAACAGCAATCCGGTCAACCTCCTTCTTCTCCTTGGCGATATCTTCCAACAGTTTCCCATCCCAATGCAAGACTAAAGGACCAGAAGCTTCGAACTTTCGGGTCAACTCTTCTCCCATCTCCTTTCGGATCTTGTTCCGTGTTCGATGAACAGTTGCTGGCGAGATTACCAGGTCATCCAGGTCATGACCCAAACTCTGAGCTGCTGCTGCAAAGGACGACGTTGCTTGTCTCACGGACATGTTGTCGCGATCCCAAGCAGCGATGAGATTCGGGTCCGTGAGGGCATTCATTCGCCTTTTCTTTTGAGTCTGGGCCTTGCTGGTGCTGGGCGCTTGGTACGTCTCGTCGTCATCATCCTCGTCTTCCGTGTTCATTTCAGTGCTGCTACCATCCACCTCCAAGATCGCTACCTCCATGAGCTGTGTCACCCTAGCATCCCATTTACTCTTCCTAGCCGTGGCTGCAAGATCCCTCTTCCGCTTCACAGCTTTCTTCTTCGCTGTCTTCTGGTCCACCCCCGCAAGACTTGACGACATCCTGTCTTCCCTCTGCGAGGTGAGAAAATCCTTGTCCTCCTGAGGGACCTTGGAGGAGGATAGCGCGGAGGAGTGAGCCACGTCAAACACGTCTTCCAAATCCGACTTGAACATCCCCTCCTTGTACCGGTAACCCTCTTGCGGCTTTGTCCTGTTCTTCTTGAGTGCGTCGTAGGTATCGATCAACTTCGCCAGCTTCTCCCCTGCGTACTTCTTGGTGGTAGTTGGTATGTTGGCCTTCTCCCAGATGGGCCAGATGGTTTCCACCACCAGGCGAATGCTCTCCGATTTGGTCTTCCTTCTTTCTTGGTCTTGGTGGTGGTGGAAGTAAAGGAGCAGGCATTGCTCCTTCGATGGAAGTCGTGGACAAACAATCGCTGCAATTGGGGCCTCGTCCAGCAACCACAACTGGTTTCCTGCTCTAGTAACCATCACCTGCGAAAGAGAAGAAAATCTTGTATAAGTGAAACAGAAGTGGCGAACTTGAGTGACCCCTAAAATTCCTCCTACAGCTGTCAAATTTTGTGATAACAATCCTTTATAAAGGTGTAATACGGGCAAGCGTCGCCCCGACCCGAAATCCTCCATTCGTATATTTGAGACACCCTAATATATATATATATACTTTAAGGAACAGATAAAATAACTTAATAAATGCACGAGCGAGAATTTATATATAGTAAGCAATAATTATGATGTATTATAATGATGATGTTTGCATACGAGTTTTAATGCAAAAGTGACTGGAGGGACGGAAGGTAAATGAATTCGAATATGTGTCAAAAGTAATAAAATTCAATTAGGATTATAGATTTTACATAATTAATCAGTTACACGTATAAGGTGATTAAAAAAAACGAACTTAGAGGACCTTACAATTAATGGAAGTAAATCTCACGGTTTTAAAATTGAATTTTGACACACAATTAATTAAATTCGACTACGACAATTACTCAGTATTAATCGAATAAAAAAATATAAAAAATATAAAAATTGAAAATAGAAATCAATTATAAACTATAATGAACTAAACATATACTGTAATATAAAAAAAAACACAACCTAATTTGAGTTATGTTCCATAGTATCAAAGAGGAATTAAGTATGGTTGAACCATTTCTCTGGTTAACACGGTTCAACTGGGGTTGGGGTTTTAAAATAAAATAAAAAACAAAGTTTGGAGTACTACATTCGGGGGAATTGAGTGACTAAGCGGGGGGTATAAGTCTGAAATTGACAATACGTCTTTCGTGAGCACTTTGCTCTTTAAAAAAAGATTGCTTGTCACACTACTTAGAACAAAAATTTAAAAAGTTCAACAAACGGAGGGACGGCATGTTCCTCATATACATTACAATAATTACCAAAATCTTTACAACCTTTGTAAAAACTGTTTTGTTACAAATAATAAAATACATAACTATATATTTATATACGCAACAATGGCATGAAAAGACAAATCGGTCAATTCCCTTGTTACAAACAAGAAAAAAGGTTAAACTAAAGACGCAAACCGGTCAATTCTGGTTGAATTTAATTCTCTATTACAACAAAAATAAAAGGTTGAATTAAATTCTTAGATTACATTTTCTTAAATTAAATTCTCTTAAATTACAAAGGAAAAGTTGAATTCAATTGACTGCATGGAAAACTGACTTGGGACTCGGAATACTTGGGACTCGGAATACTTGGGACTCGGAATACTTGGGACTCGGAATACTTGGGACTCGGAATACTTGGGATAAAACTGACTTGGAATAAAACTGTCTGACTTGAACTCTATCAAGTATTCTGAAACTAACTTGAACTCTACCAAGTATTCTTGAAACTAACTTGAACTCTATCAAGTATTCTTGAAACTAACTTGAACTCTATCAAATATTCTTGAAACTAACTTGAACTCTATCAAGGATTCTTGAAACTAACTTGAACTCTATCAAGTATTCTTGAAACTAACTTGAACTCTATCAAGGATTCTTGAAACTAACTTGAACTCTATCAAGTATTCTTGAAACTAACTTGAACTCTATCAAGTATTCTTGAAACTAACTTGAACTCTATCAAGTATTCTTGAAACTAACTTGAACTCTATCAAGTATTCTTGAAACTAACTTGAACTCTATCAAGTATTCTTGAAACTAACTTGAACTCTATCAAGTATTCTTGAAACTAACTTGAAACTGTTTTCAAGTATCTCTATAACTCTATAAACTCTATAAACTCTCTGTAAACTCTCTCTTTCTTAATTTGCAAGTCAATTTAATTCAATAATTTGAAAAAATTTGCAAACAAAAATATAAAATGTAAACAACATTTCATTCTAATGTACGCGAAGGTACATAAAATAAAATTATTCTATACTGAATATAATAGTGACAATTAACTCTGTGACAATTAACTCTGTGACAATAAACTTCTGTGAAAATTAGTTTCACTAATAAAAAAAAAAATGTATCACTGGTGTCTGAAGTGTTCACTGTGTTTTGTGTTAATTCTGGCTCCATACTAAATATTAACTGTTAATAATACTGACTTTTCAAATGTTTTAGAGATTATTTAAAAAAGAGTTTTGTACTTAACAAGATTCCTACGGCGAAATCCTTAGAGACGTGTCTTGCTGGCTACTTCTTCTTGGATGAAAACTAGGCGTGGAGAACTTGGAGTCGTGACACACCGGTTCAAGGGTGGATGTTACGAACTGGAAGTCGTGACACGCCGGTCAAATGGTGGGTCCTGATGCAGGGTAATTTCTATCTTGGCCAAAGAGTGGCCACTTGTTAAAATCCTCTTCTTAAAATCTTCTTCTTATCCTGGGGCAGGGTCGCCAGACTGTTAACCCCTCCGTCTATGGCCCTGGGGTGGTTCGGAGTCGACGGGGGTTCTGGTTAGGAGGCAGCAACGGATCTGTTACTTGCAGTAGTTTCTTCTATACTACTCTCCGAGTTCTTCTTTAGTGGCTCGGAGGATTCTGAGAGGCTTATTAAATTTTTTGAGGTTTCTCCCCGATTCTTCTTGTAACTTATCGGGAGATTCTAATGACTAAGTTTTCTGAAGAGAGCACGGCTCAAAGGAGAAGATAAAGACTTTTTCTTACTGTGTTTTACTCCTAAAACTGTTACAGGTAATGCTCAGCCTCGTAGTTGGAATCAGAACAAACATGGAAGAAATTTGTTGGGTTTATATACCCCGATTCTACTAACATCATCATTATTAAATGTTGAAGAGGCTGCATTATTTTTGCACAATATTTGAAAATAAAGTAAATCTTTTAGCTGTGGTAAGGTTTAAACGAATAAATAAGATATTTGAAGATGAAGCCATATTTTTATCTTAAATTGCGTATTTTCAGATCTGATGTTATCATGATCTGCCAAGTTAACTAAAAGTGGAAATTCAACTATGCATCTTTACACTAAAATATGCATATGAGTAAAAATTAAAGGTTTAAGATTTACAATTAAATGCTTAGGCAAGACATGACTTCATCTTTTATAACGAAGAAAGAATGTATACAAAACATGACATGGCAAAAGTTACTCAGGATTCATTATTAAGCTAAATCTAAAAAAATGATTATGAGATTTTAAAAAACAACAGGTCATCAATTATTTGGCAAAGTAGAAAGCACATCAAAATTTATTCCAACGGAAAAATAATAATAAAAAAATAACAGTATCGCCGATTCTACATTCCTTATGGCGACATAATGTCGGGTCGGACATTGAGTACATTGTAATTTTGGTCTACTGTAACTATGATTATAATTACCATTCATTATTATCGTTAACTACAATTCCATTAAAGTACATTGACTATGTCATTTAGTACATTACATCATTAAGTACAGTTTCATTAAAGTACATTACATTATATTAAATTAAAGTATTACAGTTAATTATAATTAAACAGTTACTATAACTTTGTTTTGTTACAGTGTTTCATATTAATAGACAATTAAGATGTTAGAAATATAATACAAAGTACATGGGCACATACGGTATGGATGAATATGGTTGAATAATAATATTTATACTACATAACACCACAACATTATTATTAAAGAATTTACCATACATTGCATACTAGAGATAGGATGAAGGAAAATTAATGACGGGAAAATGTGACGTCATAGTTATTGAATTTGTACGTATAGTACAAATCATTATTAGGAAGATTTACAAGAACGAATTAGAGACAAAGAGTGGGTAGTAATGACTAAGAAGTACAACTACGGGTTCCAATCCTGTTATATGCAATGTGTATGCATAATCTAGGGACGAGGGTGAGATGCAAGACAATCCTAATTAATTATAATAACTTCTATAACAAATGGAAAATGGATACGACTAAACCATAGATATGGTAGATCGTAGGGTTGTGACACGAACAAAAATAGGAAGCTACAAGTAAAATTATTATCCAAACTCGCGTTAAGCGATTTTGGTTCTTATGTAAAAATGAATATGGATTATTCATTGTTCATTTTTTACATATATAAAGGGTGATCCAGAGAAATGGGACCCAAAAGAAACCCCTGTAACTCTTAAAGTATAAGTCCTTTTATAAAATCATACGCATCATTCGAAAGAGGATAGTTACAAGTTTGTACAGGATTGTATAGGTTTTGACAATACAAGACAAGATAAGATACAAAACAAAATAAAAGTGTTAGTTAAAACTAACCCTTCAAGATGACTGCATGGACTGTGGAACAGCTGCGTTTCATAACTGAGCAATATTATGAGCATGGAAGAAGTGTAGTTCAGCTCTTAGAAGGTGATTTTGACATCTGAAAATTTGTCTTGAAAGATCTTTGAGCTGAAACTACACTTCTTCCATGCTCATAATATTGCTCAGTTATGAAACGCAGCTGTTCCACAGTCCATGCAGTCATCTTGAAGGGTTAGTTTTAACTAACACTTTTATTTTGTTTTGTATTTTATCTTGTCTTGTATTTTCAAAACCTATACAATCCTGTACAAACTTGTAACTATCCTCTTTCGAATGATGCGTATGATTTTATAAAAGGACTTATACTTTAAGAGTTACAGGGGTTTCTTTGGGTCCCATTTCTCTGGATCACCCTTTATATATATATATATATATATATATAATATATATATATATATAATATATAATATCGGGTGGCTAGAAAAATAGTCCCTATATTTAAAGTACAGTAACTAAAAAATTATAGACCTCACAATCACGAAATTTGGCTCAATATAACTTCAATTAGTTAGTAACACTCCATAAAAATGTTAGAATTTCACCTTTTATACATTTTCCATAGTGAAAGAAGCAAAAATATAAATCACTGAAAACAGTATCATGAAATAGCAAAAAAGCCCACTTTTATTCACGCGTCGGCAGCTCCCATTTCCCAGCTCCCCCACTTGGATTTATTTTAGTAATTAATGTGTCAAAGTGTCAAGTGGTGTAGGTGTGTAATTTGATAGCTTAAACTTTTTGCAACCCTTGTAATCATGGTTTTCAGCATAAATGACAAGGCAATAGTTGAGGCGTGTTTCACCAAGAAAGGATAGGCCGGTGAAAGAATGGTGAAAGAATTTCAGGGAAGAAATTGGAATAAAAGATCAGTGAATAGATTGATAAAGAAAATTCGTGAAACAGGATCAACTAAAAGGAAAGCTGGAAGTGGTAGACCAAAAAGTGTTTCTACTCAAGAAAATATAGCTTATGTACAGTCTGTTAGTTCTTCCTAGAAAGATCGACCTCGGACTCACTTGTCTCGGAGAAAAATCGCAAAAACTTTGGGGATTAGTCGCGGTTCCGTTCAATTAATGCAGAGAACTCTAAAGATAAAGGCATTTAAAAGAATCCGTGTCTCAAGGAGTGATAGTGATGCCACACGAAAAAAAAAGAAAGACTCGTTGTAGAATGTTACTAGACAATATTTCAGTTAATAATGTTAAAAATAATTGTTTTCACTGACGAAAAGGACTTTACCATTGAAATTGCGCGAAACCGGCAAAATGATGATGTTTTCGGTACTCAGATAAAAGATATTCCTGCGTCAAGTCTGTACCACCAAACATCTCGTGTTTCAAAGAAGGTTATGGTTTCAGCTGGAGTATCTTGGAATGGAAATTTCATTGACACCAACAACACTAAAGTGAACTCCGAAATTTGTATAAAATTCTTGGACCAAAATCTCTTGGATTGCCACCGTTTGTATCCTGTTAATGACTTCATATTCCAGCAAGAATACGAGCAAGTCACGCAGGACTATCTGCAACAGAATATTACTTATTTCATTAAGAAAAATTAGTGGCCTCCTCAATCACCGGACTGCAACCCGATGGACTATTCGATATGGAACTCGTTGACAGAAAAAGTTTATAAAGGTCGAACAGAAAAGTTCACGGAAAGAGAGTTAAAAGAAAAGATACTCGAGTATTGAAACAAAATAACTCTAAAAGAAATCAGAGAATGTGTCAAGTCATGGAAGAAAAGACTAAGAGCTGTTCGTGAGCAAGACGATGGATATATTGATCATCTTTTTCGATAGACATTTTTACAAGTAATAAAATTTCCATGCTATGATATTGTTTTTAGTGATTTATATTTTTGTTTCTTTCACTATAAAAAAAGTATAACAGGTCGAATTCTGAAATTTTTTAGCCATATTTCATGATTGTAAAGTTTAGAATTTTTTAGTTACTGTACTTTAGCCACCCGATATATACGAGTGTGTGTGTGTGTGTGTATATATGAAAATGAAAATGTTTATTGGCAGACTATAGTCCATATGACAAATATTATTAATACAATGGCAGTCCATACCTTAGAGCAGTGGTTCCCAAACTTTTTTTACTCACGGCGCACTTTAGAACAAGTAAACATATTTTGGCGCACTTTGTACATAAATTCAAAAATTTATTCAAAGAGGTATTTATACATATACTTTATTACGAATTTCAGTTTGTATTTTTCACATTTTGAAATATAATCTTGCTCTTTCGCGGCGCACCTAATTACATCTCGGCACACCTGCGCCGCGGCGCACGGTTTGGAAACCACTGCCTTAGAGGATAAACGACAGGACTCATGGATATATATATAAATTAACATCCAACTGTTCCTTATCCCCAGGCAGTGGGGATTCGGGGCCCGATCCAAGGGTACCTTAGCCGGAGTCAATTAAGTTAGGGTGTCCGGCCAGCTGCCTCGCCACGACGTAAGGTACAGAAATGATAACCGCCCTTTGGTCAGCGCTGAGGTTCGAACCAATCAGGGCCGAATTAAGGATTGTTAGGGCCGGGGGCAATGAATATTTTTGGGCCGGTGTCAAAATGAGTCACTAATCACTATAGTGCCATCCCCGGAGCACAGGTTATCTGACTGTGGTTGAGTAAAGACTCCCTCGTGTTTCTGGCCTATTTAGATATAGTTTTGAAGGATTTATATTAATATTAAATGATTTATTATGATTTAATTGACTGACTACCCGTACACGTATATAATATCAGCTGACTGGGATCGATCAACAGAAAACGAAACAAAAACAAAGATGTGATTACAGAAAATGTATACTTTGTTCACATAAATGGGATACTAAACTAGGTTTTGTAGAAGCGGAATCTAGAATTTTTTTTTCTTCCTCACGGTCGACCAATTATTTCAACGGTAGATTATAGCGTTTACATAGTTTCTTGGGGCCGGTCAGCATCTTGGGGTCGGTCAGCATCTGGGGCCGGTCAGCATCTGGGGGCCGGTCAGCATCTGGGGCCGGGGGGAAATGCCACCTTTGCCCCCATTATAATCCGCTACTGGAACCCATGTCTCAGAGGAGTCTCAGCACTACCGAGCGGCACCCGAACTGATCGAGAAATGGGATGCTCTCTCTCTCTCTCTCTCTCTCTCTCTCTCTCTCTCTCTCTCTAGTTCGATGAGATACCGTCCTCTGCATTCAGATTATATGGCGACTCGTGGTTTGGATCCCACGTAAAGCCGTAGATCCCTCCGTCACGTGATGTTGCGAAGGAGGTTAAAGAACCCACCAAAACAAACAAAAAACTGATGTAGAAGTAAGTGTTTTTCTGATATTAATTAAAAGCTTAAAAAAGTGTATGTAGAGAAATACATGTATTTATACTTGTATATAAATGAGAGGTGGATATATCTAATGGTGTATATCAGTATAGATATTTAGTGGCAAATATACAGACAGAGAGAAATGTTTTATTGTCTCAAGCAAATATAAATGTATTACAACAAAATACTTGCTTAATGTTTAGACACGAAAATTAAAATTTTTGTTTCGTGTTACAAAATTAATTTTGTTGTGAATTTGGTGCAGTAAACAAGTACTTAGTTGATCGAGCAAGCTCTGCATATGTTTGTTTTAAACAATTTGTTTGAATTAAACATATATTGTTCATTATGTTCAAAATGTCTAATTGATTTTTTTCTTTTTTTTAATTTAATCCGAATTTCTTTAATTAACTTCAACTGAACTACTACGCACTCACCTATGTAGATTATATATACAGGAATAAAAATGAAAACATTCCTACCTTAACAGGAGGTGAATCACTTTTCCTGTGATCCTTCACGCAATGTACAGAGTGTTTTGCTCGCTACGCCATCCCTACTTACAGATTCGTTTAGCAAATTGAGTACACTTATAATTTGCTCTAAATTAAAATCTTATTAAACCATCTTTCTCTGTGAAAAATTTTATAATTGCACCTAAAACTATATATTTAGAAGCAAATAAAGAAATACACTCTTTTTAAAGAAGAATAACTAATATTAACCCTCTATGAACGGGTTAATAAATGCATGGGGCTGTCGTTCTGAAATATATGTAATTCATCAGTGTTTATAAAGCATTCACAACAAAATTCTACAGTAACAAAATGAAGCTAAACAAACGCTGTGGTAACTAATTAAAGCAATTATTATATTTTAACTATAGTTTCATTTAACCTGAGCAAAACGTGGTAAACAAAACGTGGTTCGTTGTTTTAAAGAAATGATTTTTCTTTGTTATAACAAAATGAAGCCAACAAAATACACCTGGTAACGCTAAATAAAACAAATATTATATTTGACCCATTGCTTTATTTGATCATAACAAATGTGGTCAACTAAACGTGTTTTGTTATATTAAATAACAGATTTTTTCTGTGTGCAGGGAAAAATATTGGAAGGATATTGTAGTCATAACAATAATAAAAAGTTAAGGTTATTTCCTTCCTCTTTTATTTTTATTCTTGGTTTTTCCGAGGATTTTTCATATTAATATTTTTTACAAAAGAACAAAGGATAAATTATGTGGCATTTCGTGTAGTAAATCGCGTCTCCAAGATTGGAAAGCTGCAAGCATCGATGAAATGAAACAACATGTATAAGGCTACAGCTTTGGATGGGAATTGTACAACAAAGAACTGTTGCTTCCTGTTGGTCTACAAATTCCTGAGGCGATTTCAGTCACATATGCATGACATAGCAGTGAGACTATAACTAATTAGATCTTTCTTGGGCTTAATTGAGTTAAACTAAATATGGGCTACTTGAGTTGTAAAAATGTGATCTTTATTGGCTAGAATTAATGAAGGAGAGAACTGCGATTGGGAGTGAAGCTCTAATGTTATAAACGCGGATAGCAAAGTAAACTTATAATAAATAATAATGATTTGATGCATTTTTTTAAAATAAACAAACTATAAATTCTATGAATAATATAAATAATGATTAAATATAATTTAGATAAACTAGATTATGATTAGTAGAGTTAGGAGATGTGGAGTTTGGGTTTAATTGCGTTAAATTGAATAAGGACGACTTAAGTTATTCAAGTACACAGTCCCATATAAAAGGAAGGTTTGAGATTATAAATGCTCGTAGGTTTTGGCCCGGTTTGTGTAGAACAAGCCTCATGTAGTATAAATATGCGCGTAATTGATAAAGGTATATTTGTGCTGCCTTGGGTGAGGAAACACAAACTCATGATGAACTTCGCTCCTGAAGAATCATGAACCAAGACTGATAATAGTTGGGAGTGTCTGCAATGCAAACTGACGAAAATAGCATAAAAATGGATATGAATTTGAATATTCTTTGAACTATGATAACTCAAAGTATCGTTGCTTTCACCGGTGATGAATACGTACGGAGGTCACGTTAGTACATAAACATTCTATTTAGTGTGAAGCAGTGCTGCGACCTGCTCGTACCAACAATGTGGGTATGGGCGGAATAGTATTCTGTGTAAATATGGAACATTTCTTTCTTCTTCCTCTTAAACTAAAGTTTAAATTGACGAAATATTCATTGATATATATATATATCGGGTGGGGCAATAGTCGCTCTCTGATATGAAATGTCTGTAATTTTCTAATGTATGATTTTTTTCTTTTTTTTTCAGATTTAATTAAAGAACGAGCCCTGAAGTTTTATTATGAATAAGTACACTCCGCAGCAGCGTGCCAATATTGTGGCAATTTATTAGAGAAACAATTCATCAATTATACGGACGCAGCGAGAATACTGTCATGTTTACAATACGAGAACTCCTCCAACGACACCAGCGATTCGAAGCTTGATTTCTCGATTTATGGCATCGGGAACATAAATCGAGAAATCAAGCTTCGAATCGCTGGTGCCGTTGGAGGAGTTCTTGTGTTGTAAACACGACAGTATTCTTGCTGCGTCCGTATAATTGATGAATTGTTTCTCCAATAAATTGCCACAATATTGGCACGCTGCTGCGGAGTGTACTTATTCATAATAAAACTTCAGGGCTCGTTCTTTAATTAAATCTGAAAAAAAAGTAAAAAAATCATACATTAGAAAATTACAGACATTTCAAATCAGAAAGCGACTTTTGTCCCACCCTATAGGATGAATTTCACAATTAAACACATGAAATGAATGAATGATGCAAATCCACAAGGAAAAAGAAAAACGATTCCAAGTCCTTTCGTGTATTCATAGCTACACCTCGTCAGGGAATGAAGAGAGAAGGCAAGGTGCTCATAAATATATACAACGTAGCGGAAACCAAAACAATTAGCACATAATTAACAAGAGTTAATGAGAGGCAAAAGGAATTTTAACAAGATATTGTCAATTTTATACATTCTCGCACTGTTATTGAAATTGTTTTTAAAGTGGATAAATGCACATTCTAGAATATTTCTTTCAATTAATTATATCTCTGTTTTCAACAAGCGCTTTAGAACTATCCCACTTGATGCTATGATTACATCTATACATATAGTTAAACAATGCATTGGAATTATTAGCTGTTCTACACGCATATTTATGCTGTTTTACCCTAATATCTAACGTTTTACCCGTTTGGCCTATATATACAGAGTTACATTGTGTACATCCGATCGAATACACACAACCAAAAACATCATCCGGGCTATTCTTTATTAGGCGTGATTTAACAGTATTATTATACTTAAAGACTACATTGATGCCAACTGCTTTAATAAAGTCGGAAGATATTGAAAATTAACATGGTAAGGTAGGCTAAGGATATTTTTACGCTCAAATTCCTTTACAGTTACATTATTATAATACCTATTCTTGGCTTTCCTAATACAGTTATCTAAAAATGAAGTAGGACAACATAGTTTAGTACCAATATTCATGATATTGCATAACTCGGAATCTAAAAATTCAGGACTAACAACTTTCAATGCTCTAAGAAACATAGCAGAAAAAATAGAGGATTTAATCGAAGAATGATGGTCAGAATAAAAATGCATATAAGAGTTATTATTAATAGGCTTGCGATAGACTTCAAATTTGAACTGATTAGAGCATCTCCAAATTTTTAGATCCAGAAAAGATAAGCTTCCATCATTTTCTTTCTCAAGTGTGAACTTAATAGATGGGACTAAATTGTTGATCCTACCAAGAAATAAGTCAACATCCAAATTTTTAGGCCAAAGGCATAAAATATGATCTATAGACCTGTACCAAACCAGGTTAAAATTAACAATCGTAGGCAAAATTCCACTTTCAAAAAATTCCATATATAAGTTAGCTAGTACAGGTGAAAGGGGATTTCCCATCGCCAATCCAAACGACATAGCATAAAACTTATTTTCAAACTGAAATTTACAATCTTTGACACAAAGCTTAATTATCTCAATAAGAGTGTTGTGTTGAACAGGGAAAGAATATTCAGAGATCTTATCTTTTAAAAAATCAAGTAAGTCATCAACAGAGACTTTTGTGACTTTTGTGAATAACGAGCATTCATCAAAACTTACCAGTTTGAAATTTGGGTCATTAGGAAACTTCAGTTTGTCAATAAGATCCATGCTATTTACAATATGTGACTTAGAAATAGAGCCAACTAACGGCGTTAATAAACTAACTAACCCTTTAGATAGCTTATAGGTTACGGAGCCTACTGAGCTAACAATAGGCCTCATGCTCATGGGATAGTTCTAAAGCGCTTGTTGAAAACAGATATAATTGAAAGAAATATTTCAGAATGTGCATTTATCCATTTTAAAAACAATTTCAATAACAGTGCGGGAATGTATAAAATTGACAATATCTTGTTAAAATTCCTTTTGCTTCTCATTAACTCTTATTAGGTATGTGCTAATTGGTTTGGTTTCCGCTACGTTGTATATATTTATGGGCATCTTGCCTTCTCTCTTCATTCCCTGACGAGGTGTAGCTCTGAATACACGAAAGGCCTTGGAATCGTTTTTCTTTTTCCTTGTGGATTTGCATCATATATATATATATATATATATATATTATATATATATATATATATATATATATAATATATTATATATATATATATATATATATTATATATATATATATATATATTATATATATATATATTTTTTTTTTTTTTTTTTTTTTTTTTTTTTTTAACGCACATGTTATTAGATCAAATAAAAGATAAAAGAAAGGTTTAATTGCTTTTAACAAAGCACCGTTCCGCTCATACACCCATTTTATTTAGGGTACGAGCAGCTCGCAGGATTATTGACAAGTGCACACAGTAAACGGTCAACATACTAACTTCCGTGTACGTGGTTCATCACTACTGGGAGCAACAATATTATGTGTATATGTGTGTATATATATATATATATATATATATATATATATATATTCAGCCTGGGGGGGTTCCATGAGAACTGAAATTTCAGCGTTTCTGGAATTGGGATCACGTATTCCAATTTCGTATGCGTCTTTAATGAACTAAAAACTCATGATTACACCGAACATTGCAATGCTTCTAGCCGCAGGTATATATATACACACAGACACACACACACACACAGACAGTGTATATATGTATATATATATATATATTGCGCGTCGGTGGTGTAGGGGTTAGCGTCGCTGACTACGAATCTATCGGCCCCAGGATCGAGACCAGGTGATGGCAAGCGACGCGCAGCAAACTCAGCTGTTTATCCTTTCACATATTAAAAAAAATGTTGGTTGGTAGATAAATACCCGGGGTTGCACAGTGGTTCAGACGCTGGGCTGATGGTGGGGCGTGGTTCGGATTTCACGTTAAACTGTAGGCCTAAGGTGGGGTGATAAGCTTGATGTTCGTCAGAATGAACAATTCGGGCGGAAGCAAAAACCGAACCAACCAAGGTGTGTATATATACATATACTTTTTTAAAACGATGTTGTAATCCAAAGAAAAATCTCAAGTTAGTGTCTTACATTTTAATTCGTCTGGTGCCATATTTTAAAGGGGAGAGGACCCACAACTGATCCTCGCCCTTCCTCCTTTCCGTCTCACATGTACGAAGGTAATTAAACAGTCATGCAGATCTCCCCACGACTCAACGGGTTGTCCATAAAGTCTCGCATGAGAGGAAAAGTTTATTGACATTTTGTTTCTTTCTGTGATGTTCGACTTTATGGGCACCCTGTACTTATATATATATATATATATATAGTTAATGGGTGTACCATTGTCTTTACTTTAAAGTTACTTTCAGTTATCATCATCATCATCTGTACTCACTTTGGTCAGCCAGAATCTGTACTGAACGGACGCATTCCTGAGCTCTCTGATATTGCATCTACTTTTCTATATTGCTGAGAATTTTACTTTTGGATAGTTTTGAATTTTATATACTTGCGTTTAAATTCACGTTGTTATAGTTAAGTAATTGAATATTAGTGGTTTTTAGCGATTTAGAAGTTTTCATAGCGTGCCGGCTTAATTTAACTTATACCTGTGACGGTTTAAACTAATTTTTAACCGCGCGATGCCGTCGCAGAAAGCGTCGTGTGTTAGGTGTAGGGTAAACCGGTGGTATTCGGAATTTAAGGATTATAACGGCGGTCCTATGGCGATTACCGATAGATCAGTTTGTTTCTTTTGCGAGTTCATGGAGGAATTAGTTGACATAAAACGCAGTGTACGTGAGGTAGCGGAAAGACTTGCAACGCTTGATGAGGGCAGGGGTAGGGCTACGGTTGACGGAAGCCGAACCAATACTAACGTTGAAGACGTTAGTAATTTGAAGGGTGAGGTGCGTAACCTAGTTTCTAGTTTAGGTAGCTTGTCGGGAAGGTTGATAGAGTTGAGGAAGGGTTAAGGTTAGTCCGAGAGTAGTAGATAGCGAGGGATTTAGAGAGGTTAAGGGTGGAGCTAGGCCGCGTACGTTAGGTGATAGGAATCCCCCCCCTATCGAGGTTTCGAACCCTTTCGCCCATTTGGAAAGGGACGTGAATGAGGGGGAAACTATTTTAATTGGGGACTCTTTAGTGCGCCACATGGACAAAGAGTTCGTTGAACGGCATCCAACCAAGAGGAGGAGGGTCTGTCTCCCAGGGGCCAGGGTTGACAGAGTTAGAGACGAAGTGGATAGGATTGACGTTGCCTCCCGTCACTCAATGTTGGTGACGATGGTAGGAGGCAACGACTCGTATAGGCCCGATACGAGAGTGCCTGACCTTTTGGAGAGATATAGGGGGTTAATTAGGTCCCTGAAGGCGAGGTCAGATAGGTCTTTAGTTCTAGGTATTACCCCTAGGCACGGGTTGGGTCTTAGATTACGTCAAAAACAATATTTTTGAATAACAAATTAGAAGAGATTTGTGCTGAGGAAAATGTACCCTTCGTAAAGCTGTGGTCCGAATTCAGTGATCCTAGCCTTTTTATAAAAGATGGGGGTGCATTTTAATGAAATAGGTAATGCTAGGCTAGGTAGGTTAATAGACGAAAACGTGCGAAAGCTGCATAGGTCGAAGCCTTCTTTAAACGTTGTGGGTCCGGGGAACGCGGGCCCGACGTGATAAATAGTTTAAAACGCGGGCCCGTGGTAAAAAATAACTTAAACGTCTTTTATTGTAACGCGCGTAGTATTAGAAATAAATTAAATGAATTTAAGGCGATAAATATAATTTATTCCGGCAACTATGATATAGTTGCTATCACTGAAACTTGGTTAAATACCGTGACTCGGGACTTGTTGGGGGAACTTGATATACCGGGTTTTAAACTCTCTACTAATGATAGGTTACATAGGTTTGGTGGAGGCGTTTTGCTGTACATTCGAAATTCCCTTAGGGTTATCGAGGTTAAGTTAGATTTTCCCGTAGCAATTAATGCTATATGTGTTGAAGTTAGGGCGCGTAGTATTAGTTTTAATTTTGTTGTTGTTTATAGACCTCCCGTTCAACCCCTCGATACAGATACTAGATTTTACTCACTTCTTGGTAATTTTATTGACTTGACAATCGGAATAGTATAAGTGTCGGAGACTTTAACTGCCCTAATGTTAATTACGAGAATTTTACTGGTAATGAGGAGGGTTTGAGATTGGTTGAGTTTATGGACGATAACTTTTTACGACAGATAGTTACCGAACCAACGCGCGGTAATATTATTTTAGATTTGGTGATGACGAACGGCGAGAATATAGTCGAAGGTTTAGAAGTAGGCGAGAGTTTAGATTGTAGTGATCATCAAATTCTTAGGTTTAAGTTAGCGATAAAAAACACTCAGGATAGGAACGTAATAGAAGTCCCTGATTTTCGTAGGGCTAATTTTGATAGTTTTGCGGATAGGATGAGAGTAGTGGACTGGGATAACTTATTTATGGGTAATGACACAAATTTGCGTTGGGTGGCGTTTAAAGAAAGTTTTAGGAATATTGAAATGGAGTTTATTCCTCGTAGGCCCAAGCGCGCTAGAAATCATGGTAAGCCCAAGTGGTGGACTAGGGAAATAGGCGAGTTCATAAACGAGCGTAATAGAGCGTATAGACTTAATAAAAGCAATGGCACGGCAGCTAACTTTAATAGATATATCGAGCTTAGACGTCAGGTTAAAAGATCAGTTAGGAATGCCCAGCGTAATTTAGAGATATTTATAGCTGCGGATAGTAATCATAATCCAAAAAAGTTTTTTGAATACGTTAATAATCGTAAACTGGTAAAAGATAACATAGGCCCTCTAGTGGATGTTAATGGCGCTTTGGCTTCTGACGCTCAGTCGATGGCGGGTATTTTCAATAACTTTTTTGCGACAGTTTTTACCGTAGAAGACGTAAATAATGTCCCCCGACGTGGACGATATCGTTCCATTTAGTAGCGAGACTATTTTGGATGAAATAACTGTTTACGAGGCTGAGATTGCCCATTATATCGATAGGCTAAAAGTTAGCAAGGCTCCAGGCCCTGACGCTTTTTATCCCAGACATTTGAAAGATTTGAAGGACGTTATCGTAGGCCCCTTAACGAAGATTTTTAATCAGTCACTCGAAACGGGGATTATTCCTGAAGACTTCAAATTAGCTAACGTCACGCCTATTTTTAAAAAAGGCGACCGCGCAGTAGCTAGCAATTATAGGCCCATTAGCTTAACGTCAATTGTCGGTAAACTTTTGGAATCCGTAGTTAGGGATCGTATCATCGATCACTTAGAAAGTAGAGATTTGATTAATAGTAGTCAGCATGGGTTTCGACGCCATAGGTCTTGTTTAACTAATTTGTTAGAATTTTATAACGAAATAGTGCGCGAATACGATAGGCATAGAGCAGCTGACGTTATTTATTTAGATTTTAAAAAGGCGTTCGATACAGTTCCGCATAGGAGACTAATTGCGAAGGTCAAAGCGCACGGTATACGCGGTCAGGTAGCTAACTGGTTAGAAGAATGGCTTCGTGCTAGGAGGCAGAGGGTCGTAGTTAATGGTAGTGAATCGGGGTGATTAGATGTAGGTAGCGGTGTCCCACAGGGTTCAGTGTTAGGCCCATTGCTATTCGTAATTTACATTAACGACGTAGATGTAGGATTGACTAGTAACGTGTCAAAATTCGCGGATGATACTAAAATAGGCGGTAAGGTTGTTAACGAGGACGATAGAAATAGGCTCCAAGACGATGTAAATAGGATTATGGAGTGGACAGATAAGTGGCAGATGCAATTTAACGTAGACAAATGTAAAGTTTTGTATATAGGTTCTTGCAACAATAATTACACGTACACGATGGATGATGGGAGTTAGCGAGCGTTGACGAGGAAGTAGATTTAGGCGTACGCGTATCTAAGGATTTAAAGGTTAGGAACCAGTGCTTGGAGTCTTGCGCAAAAGTTAATAGGATGTTAGGCTTCATAGCGCGTAATTTCGAATTTAAATCGAAGGATATTATATTGCCCCTTTACAAGTCCCTAGTCAGGCCTCATTTAGAATATGCCGTTCAGTTTTGGTGCCCGTACTTGCGTGAGGATATTGATAGGTTAGAAAGGGTTCAACGTCGTGCCACGAAACTGATTCCGTCATTGCGCAACAAGCCTTATGAAGATAGGATTAAAGAGTTAGACCTGTATTCATTCGAAACTAGGAGATTAAGGGGGGAGCTTATTGAAGTTTTCAAAATCGTTAATAACATCGATAACGTAAATTTTGACAAATTGTTCACTTTCGATAATAGTAATACTCGTAATAACGGATTTAAGTTGCGTGGCAGACGTTTCATTACTAATATCGCTAAAAACTTCCTTACGTTTAAAGTAATTGATAAATGGAATAATCTTCCCGCGTCAGTCGTTCATTCTACCAGCGTTAATATGTTTAAGAACCGTCTTGACAGACATTTTAAAAATATTAACGTTGTTTAAAATAAAAAAACAAAGGGTGCTCTTCCAATATGTGCTCTACCTTAAAATTTACATTCCAATACGTGATCTACCTTAGATTATTCGGATTAGCAGCAGGTACGTTAGTTAGCCTTATAAGGCTAACTAACGCAAATATCACGACTTAACCTAACCAATCGTCAAGGGCGTATAGTTGACCTAACGATTGGTTAGGTTAAGTCATGATATTTTCGTTAGTTAGCCTTATAAGGCTAGTTTCACGGTAGAGCACGTATTGGAATATGGTAGATCACAGTTTCGCGGTAGAGCACATATTGGAAGAGCACCAAACAAAGTTAGCAACAGGAGCTCTGGTGGTGGTACTCGAGGATGAGTCTGTTGACAATAACTGACAGCTTGTGACATGCCAGCGTGTGATGCCAGCAATAAAATTATAAAAAAAAATTATAAAAAAAATTAGACTAACACGAACGTAGATGTAGCTCGTAGCGTAAACTAACCCACTTTTTGTTTAACTTTACTTACTTTTTTTTTTTTCCTTATCCTCTCCTTACTTTGCATGTCTGTAACTCTCTTTTCTTGCATGTTTGTAGTTTGCATGGTATGAGAGTGAGTTAAGACTGTGTTTGCATGGTTTGTAAGCGTTCTTATTTTACTTCTTTTCATCTTTCACCGCTCTCCTATTCTCTCCGACTATTTTCTGACTTGTCGACAGTGGCCGGCGGATGATGATGGTGAGTCTTTTCTCTCTTTTTCTGAATGAATGTTAACCCACGAGTGATAGGCGTTCCTCCTTACTTAACCCCTTATTCTCTTCTCTTCTCTTAACCCCCTACTCTTTCCTTTCTCTCGGGCTAACCTTTGAGTGGATTTTAGGGTCTTTGTTAGCCTTAGCTTCTGTAGATCTGTAGATCATATTTGGATGGTAAATTAGTTCCGAGTTGAATCAAACATTAATTTCAATGTCAATTACTGCTTAAATGTTAAGAAGTTCCAGTGTGCCACTTGAGATGTCTACCCCAGACCGACCCCGAATAAAAGAATATCACATTGCTTCCAAAGCTCTTTTAAATACTTTTTCCGAATAAAAGCGGTATTACAGTAAAAATCCTGCAGTTAATCAGTTTTAAACGGTGCCAATATTGTGAGTTAATTGATAGTTCATAGCGGTATTTCTTTTTAAAAAAGTAAAAATCGTGGTGTATACCAAAAAAAGTAAATAAAAACAAAATGAATTAATATATACAGCATTTGTTTTTTTTTTTTTCCGAGTCTCTTTGTGAAGAAAGTTTTGTTTTTGAAGTGCCACATCCCCAACCCTGGAGTAACGGAAAAATTCTTTTCCTCACACAGCTTGAGTCATCCCCCACCCTGGAATAACGGAAAAATTCTTTCCCTCACACAGCTTGAGTCATCCCCCACCCAATACCTCCCATAATACCCCCTTTTTGAGTCACTTCACCAACATGGAAATTAATGCATACCTGCAACTCTGTGGTATCTGTAAGGATGCAACGGATGAGACAGGGGCGATGAGGTGTGATTTTTGTCAGCTACTTTTTGATTTTAAATGCCGAGAATGGGGAGATGAAAAAATCTCCCTTATAACGAACGCAAAGCAGTTTAATGGGATAAAAATTTTCTGCGAAAAATGCTTGACCGAATTAAACTCTTTTACGGTATTTAAAGCAGAAAGAGACTACGAGAAGAGAATGAAAGAGGAAAGTGGAAACAAAGAACAGTGGAAAACGGAAGAAACGGAGAAAGGCGAAATAGAAAAAATCAAATACCGTCACAAAACGAGGCCGAAAACACACAGGCGACACACAGCATAAGGGCAACGAAGGACACAAACACAACTAGCACAAATAGCACAAATAGGACAAGACAAGAGGGCAGTCAAGAAAACGAAGTAAAACTGTCCCCCAATAAGGAGCAAAAAACAAAAGCCAAGAGTAAATATGGGGAAGGAATTATATGCAGGTATTATATAAAAGATAATTGCAGATTTAAAAGAGGACAATGTATATATGAACATCCCCCAATATGCAATTTCTTCTATAATAATGGTCATTGTAAATTTGGAGACGGATGTAAATTCTACCACCCGGACATTTGCAGGACTTACGCAAAATATGCTACTATCAACATCTCCCGACGGACTCAACGAACAAAGGAAAAAGTTTAAATGATAATATGAATAAAAATTACAATAGGAACAACAATAGGAACACAATAACCGAATAAGAACATTTTTTCAACATCGCAGACACCTTGCGGATGCTAAATGTCATCCACATGCAGTTGACACAGCTGGAAACCCCCGAGCCAAATCGCTACCGGGCAAGAAGCTACCAATACAAGTAGGCGGAAACGGATCTCTTTCGGAGGATCATAGGGCAACGAATCAAGCGATATCGAAGGAAAACGAACTTGAAATGCACAACGAAAAACAGAGAACATAAAAATTGTCCTGGCTAATATTCAAGGAATAAGACCAAACCAATCACTCAATAAGGTTTCGTACCTGAAAGGATTTATGGACGAAACAAGGGCGGACATCGCATGCCTCACAGAAACTCATCTTAAAGATTGCCAAGGAAATTGTGAAAACTGCGAACATTGTATTGATAAGAAAGAGATAAATATAGAGGGCTTCAACTTACTAAGAGCGGATAGAACGACGAGACGGAAAGGTGGCTGTGCTATATATGTACAGGAAGGTCATATGACAGAGACGATAATAAATAAATCAAACAGCTATGTGTAACTCCAAGCAGTGAAAATAGAAAAACTAAACTTGATAGTAATAGTCATCTATACGCCTCCAAGCACCCCAACCGAAAAATTCTCGGAGGCCATTGATGACATCTAAAGCTAATAAAGGCCATAAACCCTCCATCCCCCAATATGATGATCTGCGGAGACTTTAACTTCCCATTTATAAAATACAAAAAGGTGGATAGGAATATATATATTCACCAGGACAAGGGGGGCACAAGAGAAGACCAGGAGCAAGCAAAAATGTTGATGGCTCTCACAAATGAATTTATGCTGGCACAGGAGATAACAGAAAATACCAGAAAAAATAACTGCCTGGATCTGGTATTCACGAATAACACGAACTTGATTGCTGATATAAAAATAACCACAACCATTATCTCAAACCACAACTTAATAGAGATATCAACAAATATGACGACAGCATTAAAAGACAATACACATATTGTGGAAAGAAGTAAATTCGGGGCCTTTAACTTAAACTCGAATACTATAAATTGCGAAGCAATCAGATCGCACATGGCCCAAATAGAATGGAGAACAATTTTCGAGAATAAAATAACTGAAGAAATGCTAACAACGTTGGAGGAAAAAACGCTGAGAATTTTAGAAAAATATGCTCCGAAATCACAACAAAAAGGAAAGAGGAGCTGGCTAGAGAGGCAAAAGAGAAGACTATTCCGCAAAAGAAAGAGAGTGGAGGCGAAGTTAGGTAACTGCGGAGATAATGACAGGAAAGCAATAAAAGAAAAACTGGAGGGTATCGATAGGGAAATACAAGCCCTGATTAAGGACCATACAGAGAGGGAAGAGGAAAAGGTGGTAGAAGCAATAAAGGAAAATCCAAAATACTTCTATAGCTATGCAAAAAGGAAAACAAAAACGCGCGCCGCTATTGGGCCCTTAAGGACGGGAAATAATGAACTAACCGACGATCCAAAAGAAATATCTGATACATTGAGAGCTCAGTATGAATCAGTTTTCAGTACCCCAAAAAGTGACAAAGCGATACCTGACATAAATGCATTCTTTGAAGAGGAATTGCAAGGAGAGTATATAACAGACTTTGATTTAACACCAGAAGATGTAGCGAGAGCTATAGGACAAATGAAACCACATTCAGCTGCAGGTCCGGACAATTGGAACGCATTATTGATTAAAAACTGTAAAAATGAAATAGCTACACCTTTATACTGGATATGGAGAAGATCCCTAGACACTGGGGAAATACCGAGCATCTTGAAAAGAGCAAACATTGTCCCTATATATAAAGGAGGGGACAGATCTCAAGCAAAGAACTATAGACGAGTGTCATTGACGTCCGACCTCACCAAAGTATTTGAAAGAATAGTTAGAGAGAAAATTTATGATTTCCTGCAGACACGGGAAAGATTCAACGAAAATCAGCATGGATTCCGATCAGGTAGATCATGCCTATCACAACTAATAGAACACTACAACAATATCCTAGATGCATTGGAAGGCAATGACAGCTACGATGTTATATACATAGATTTTGCTAAAGCTTTCGATAAATGTGACCATGGTATAATAGCACATAAAATTATATATATGGGAATAACAGGCAAAGTGGGAAAATGGATCTACAACTTCCTTAGAGATCGTCTGCAGGTCGTCAAAATTCAAGCTATATCATCATCAGAATCGGAAGTACGCAGCTCAGTACCACAAGGGACAGTACTGGCCCCACTCCTGTTCATTATCATGTTAACAGACGTAGACAGCGGAGTAAACAGCAACAGTATAGTAACATCCTTTGCAGACGATACAAAGATCAGCAGAAAAATCAGCGATGTACATGACGTGGAGGCCTTGCAGAGAGACACGAACAAAATATACAAATGGTCAGAAGACAACAACATGTCATTCAACGCCGAGAAATTTCAGCTCTTGAGATATGATAGAAAAGAACTTAAACAGACTGCATATTATGCTCCAGATAGACAGGAAATTCAGAGAAGCACGAAAGCGATCGATCTCGGGATAATAATGACAGATGATGCGAAATTCGAAACACAAAATCAGATAGCGATAAATAAAGCAAAAAGAGTCGCCGGACAGGTACTAAGAACGTTGAATACTGCTCAGTTTTGACGTCCCCATATAAAAAGGAAGAAACTAATAAACTAGAAGAAACGCAAAGGCATTTCACAGCCAAGATTGATGGCTGCAAAGAACTCAACTACTGGGAAAGACTAGTAAACTAAATCTGTACTCACTGGAAAGAAGAAGAGAGAGGTACATCATAATCTACATATGGAAAATGATCGAAAAACTGGCACCAAACCTAAAACTAAACCCAATTACCATTCAAACAACACTGGAAAATAGGAAAGGCAGAATGTGTAGTGTTCCCAAATTAAAGGCCCGACAAGGGACCTCCTCAACCCTGAAGGAAAATAGCTTGGTTGTCAGGGGGCCAAGACTTTTCAACCAGCTTCCTAAGGACCTCAGAAACGTAACGGGGGTCAAAGTTGAAGTCTTCAAGAAAAGACTTGATGCCTGGCTCAGGACAGTACCAGATGAGCCGGGTGTGCCTGGCTATGTACGGTGGAGAGCGCAAGAAAGCAACTCGCTCCTCCACCAGGCAAGACCTAGAGGCGGGGCCACCAGCTTGACCTCCGTGTGAAGAGAGACCAACGCACGAAACAGCATAAGGTTCGTAAGGTATAGTTTGTTCCAAAAGTTACACATGTCAGAATTAACGTATTCGTAACTTCTTCAATAGTGTTACACTTATTGGAACTGAGTGGACCTTATTTTTCTCTATTTTTCGAGTGGCATACAAGAAATTTCATCACATTTTGTTATCTTTCCCATCTTAGCAACAATTACAAGATGCAGTCATAAATCTGGGAAGCGCCGGAAGGAGGCGAAAAAGTTTGCAATACACTCATCGGATAGTTAATATATATATATATATATATATATATATATATATAATATATATATATATATATTAAATATAAAATAAAAACAGCTTCATTTACTTCTATTCGACTTTCTTTAATGCAGTGAACGTTATTTCATTACACACACACACACACACACACACACACCACACACACCTATTCATAAAGTTTGGAGCGAGATAAGGTATATTGAATTATCTGGCCATGCAGTTATCTAAGCCGTTTATAGGATTAACTCCTTAAAGAACGGATTAATTAAGGGTGTATTTCAGTAATCTTATGCAAATATTCATTGGCGCGAAATAAGGCGATGATGCCATAGACCAGGAAGTCATCCTTTGAGCGCAAAATGGCCGACGTCTTAATTAAGAAAATCGGTTACTAACTTTAATCACTTCATTTGCGATAAGGGCACACACACACACACACACACACACACACACACAGCTTAACGTGGAATCCGAACCACAACCCAACACAGGTGGCCAGAAATTACAAAGTCCTCGCCCGGATTCAGTCTCATGACTTCCCGATCAGCAGCCCAGCGTCTTGGACACTTGGCTAACCAGGGTACCCTTTATCTCCCAATCACTTTTATTGTAAGGAAAGATGAACAGCTGGGTGAGCTGCGCAACGCCTGCCGTCACCGCAAGTCGAACCCTGGGTCAGTGGATTTGTAGTCAGCGATACTAGCCACGACACCACCGAGGTGCTTCGTATATTTACTTATTTATTTATTTATTCTACTCTGCCAAAATAATTTGGTTATCTTGTCTTGTTCCTCCCATATTAGGAAAATATAGAACATTCCAAAAGAATTATTATTTACATGATTACTGTTATTTTATTTATTTTGATTGGATTCAGAATCCCAGCTGAGCCTTGAACGGCCAAGCTCTGAGTGGCTACTTTAACTTATACCCTAAGTTAAGCTAGACTAAAACAAACTTACAGACTTGGAGTTCCTATTAGGTCCTACCTCAAGGTTGCTGAGTCGATGTAGGTCTACTTTAGGCCTCAGTAGCATAAAATTAAGAATAAAAACAAAAGGGGAACTATTTATGGTCTTATTTCTAGACCTTGCAACAACAACACAACCTGCACCATTGCACGATGCAACAATCTTGTATCTTTGTATCTAAACAACGAAAATGAATTGCAAGGGAGCTCTCTATAAGACCACGCCCTATAAGTGCCGCATTCAACAAACGAGTAGAAAGGACGCGCCAGTGCCCCCAAAAAATGATGCCACAAGAGCTAAAAAATGCTACCTCTAAATTAAGTGAAGTTTTCACTACCCTTACAATTATGAGATAGATATATTATATATATACACCTTAACTTAATATATACAAGCAATGCTGCATCAATCAGCTTAGTCATCATATCGCCTTGTGACCACAATGGCTCTTCCTCTTCTAGATTTTCTAACACTCCCCACCGAAGAAGCATTGTTGTCATTACCTTCTGCAAGTTTAGCCAAGCCTTCTCCATGAGGCTGTAACCCAAATGCTTCATCTTGAATATATGTGTTTTTGCTGATTTCTAAAGCATAGAGTTTTTGTATAGGTCTCTTTAATTTTCCTCCCTGCTCTTTACCAATGCAGACCTAACTAAATTGTCTTTGCCAACAAACAACTTTTCAATTATGCCAAGCTTCCAGCATTGCCTTGGTTTTTCATCTCCAATCATTACCACTTCTCCCACCTTTATACAATTTGCAGTGGAGCCCTTTACATTGACTGATGGGTAATAATTGAGTTCTGGCAAGTATTCCATCTGCCACCTCTTCCATAACTGATCTTGTAGCTCTTCAAGGTACTTGAACCTTCTAGTTAACTTTTCTTGACTGCTCTGGATATGCTGTAAGTCTACTGGCAAACTGGGGCTTGATGTTAATCGTTTACCACAGAGAAAATGATTTAGTGTCAATGGCTCTGCATCCTGCATACTGTTATAAAAAAAGGTGATGGGCCTGCTGTTCACCATTGCTTCTACTTCACACAAAACAGTGCAGAATTCCTCTTTGCTCAAATGAGCATTAACCAAAAGTTTCTTTAATGGACACTTTACACTTCTCACTAGCCTTTCCCAAAATCCTCCCCACCATGGTGCTCTCTCTACAATAAACTTCCACTGTACCCCATGGTGTGAAAAGTAAGGTTGGAATCCACCTTCTTTTAGCAAGGACCAAAATTCTTGGAGTTGCTTTGCAGCCTTTTTGAAGGTTTTTGCATTATCAGATATGATTTTATTTGGGAAACCCCTTCTGTTCACAAACCTTTTAAAGGCCAAAAATACATCACTACTTAAGTTGCTTACCAACTCCAAATGGATTGCTCTGGTGGTAGCACATATGAAAAGACATATAAAACCTTTGTTGGACTCCCCTTGCTCATACACATAGACTGGACCCGCAAAGTCTAATCCAACTACATCAAATGGGGCAGTATAGACACTAGGGTGGAGTGAAAATGGCCCAAAAATTTTATTTTGTGAATTTTAACTTACTTGAGGTTTTAAAAGTTGCCAATGGACTAATAGAACAATATGCAAAAAAGTTTATTAAAATCAGACAATCTTTTGATCGACCACCAGACGTTATAAGTTTACAATAATATACGATTTTACACAAAAATACCTAAAATACGAGTAAACATCAGACTATATATTTTTAGTTATTTTGGCACACTATTATGCTAACGATAGAGTCTGAGTTATGCATGCATGGTTAATTCAGAATTGATAGTCACGTTTAGACTCAAGTTTCGGCATAAGCTGCCGAGAAGCGACGCGAGCCCGAATAAATCCATGGCGGGACGTCTCGCCACACAGCGGCTGAAGCTTCGGTAACTAGGTTCACGCATCTTTCCACCGCCTGTGTGTGACAAGGGAAGCGAGGGAAGAGGACACTTGGTGAAATTTGAGCAGAGATCATGTCGTTCAATTCGTTGTCCGTCATATCCATCGTAACAGGAGGCTCCGTCACGGTCAAAGTCTGCCAATCGACCATGTCCTGGTATTCGGTCGCGTCGAGGTTGAGCGGTGGCACTCGAAACCTGCGGATTTTGTTTGCAGACACATGTGATCTTGCCTTCATGATTCTTCTGAGTCCGAGTTCCCTTATATGTGGTCGCTCATCTGTGATCATGGCTAATAGCACGTTCTCGGGGTGTCCGCAGAAGCCGTTTCGCCGAATCACCGGGTCGACGACTTTCTTTAGAGAGGAGCTGAGGTACCGTGTTCTCACCATCATCCCGTGCAGATGTTTGGCTCCATCTTTGCATGATGGCTGCGTCTTGATGGCGAACCATGTTGGGGCGTAGACCCGGATGATGAATGTGACAAGAGTTTTGATGTTGTTGGATGGTGCATCGAGGCCAACATAGAGGCGGAGGATTCTGTTGGCAGTTGTCAACCAACGCGAGTGGTTCAATGGTCCCGGTTTTCGCAATGCTAGATCACAGGGACAGTGTCCTTCACTGACAGCTTGACACATCTGCCACAGGTACTGCTGGTCAGTGCTCAGGTCCTTCACGTCAACATGCGGCAGTGGCTGTAATGGAGATATAGGTTCATACGATGTTATATGGAGTTCCGTGCATGCTGTGAGAGATTTCCCTATCGGTCCTGAGAAGCACTTAGGTCCTGTAGTTGCTCCATCTAAATGCTGAAACAGGTGTCGCAGGGGGAGCTCGTTAGCATGTAATAAGCACACGAGCCATTGCAGCGGTTTTTGTAGTAATTCCTCAAGCTGCCGAATAACTCCGCCATTATGTCCAGTGTTGACAGCGGTTCCGTCGCATCCGACGACTTTCACACTGTCGAGATCCACACTTCGCGCAGCCAAGCATTCAAAGATTACTTTGGAAATCGCCTTGCTTGATCCACTTGACGGCGTCACGTGGCCAAAGTACGATGAACCTGGTTCACAAATAATGCTGACGTGCTCTTCTGTATCTCTGTCCCGGTGGCCATGTCCTGCGGCGTCTCGTACATTTTTCATCGTTCTATCCTTTCGACCGTCGAAGTACAATCCAGGCAAGTCTGTCATACTGCTGTCTAGTTTTGTCAGTTCTTGACGAGTTCTACTTCTTTCTCGGCGAATTTTACTACGATCAATGACTTTGGAGGTGTCATTTGTAGACACAATTCCAATGTCTTGTAGCACGGATGAGGCAATAACGGCTGCTGCTCGATCTGAGACGCCCGTTCTATCGCACGCTTTAGCCAAACATGGTAATCGTACAGTCATCGTCATTCTTTGACGTTTACTCTCCAGTGTCGATAGATCAGGTTTACAGTGTGACTTAGATAGGGTGTATTCTTCGTCGCTGTTGTCGGTGTCGTCGTCCTTGTCTTCCTCGTTGTAGCTTCCAGAATTGCATTGCTGCTTCGATTGTTCTTGGTGAATGCTGTGTCTTCTCGATTCACAGACTTTCCTGGATATTTTCTTCTGTAGCTTTGTTGTTTCCACCAAATCGATGCCTCCTATAATCATCTTTCTGGCTCCTCTCTGGTCCTCTAGAAACTTTCTTTGAGTGGTACTTTGTCCGCTCTTTCGCACTTACAGCTCATGACGAAATCTACAGATTTGCATTTGCTAATGTCGAAGAGTTTATCTGCGTCTTCTCTGAACTGTTCAAGTTGTTGCTTGTAGTTGTCGTTGTCCTTCCGAGCCTTGTATGGTTTCAAGATTTTCTTGTATTTCTCGTTGTACGGTCTGAGCGTTTCAATCACTCGTCCGTGCGTCACGGTCGGAAGAGACGCTTTCTCCCAAACAAGTTCAACATCAACGCAAACTTTTTTTGATACTTCGGCGAACGGTGGATATTTGTTATTCTTCGTTGTCAGCTGTTGTCTTGTATGGATGTAAGCCTTCATAACATCAGCGTAGGTGGGAAGAACATTTGTGGGTATCTCGCGTGGCGCGCCAAAAATCACACATGCCGCCTTCTCCCTCGTAATAATTTCCATTCTGAAAAAAAAACACAATTATTATAAATTGTAAGCAATGTAAGACTATTAAAGAATTTCTGCAAGAAAAAGAAATATCAAATTAATACTGTCACACTCACTTGTCAAACACCTATAAACAGATATCAATATGTAATTAACTTACTTTTAATATCAAGTTTCACGAAAAAATGATGATAACAGCACAAATAACCTTCAGTTCTCACTGCCACATGTGCACTGAGCTTGGCGGAGCAGCCGCGCTTTGCATATTACTCACTCTCCCCCACTCCCAATCTCCCATCCCCTCTGACTCACGGACTGCATATGTTATCGCACCAAATCACTACCATCACTGAAACTAGCATTAAATCAATGTATGGTTAACTAAACTCTTTCTTATCTCACTTACTCACATCAGCTCTAATAATTTGGCCACCCTCTGTAATTGCCATTAATTTACATTCCACACATGTTGTAATCTTAAATGTCAACCTCAAGTATGCAATAACACAGTCTACAGAAAACTAAGCTGTTAATTATTTGCATAAACATGGATGAAAGACCAGCATCTTGGATGACTCCTGATGGGCAAAGCGATCGTTAAAACATGAAATATGCCATATATTAAAATCGCTGGTGGTCAATCAAGCAATGTTTCAATTGTATTATAATTTCACATGCTTGTTTCTAAAGCCCAATGGCAACTTTTCCACACTCAAGTAAATTAAAAATCCAAAAATGATATTTTCACTCCACCTTAATAGACACACCGTTCTCTTGGAAGTGAGCCACCTTTTCATGATGGGGCTTTGCACTCCAACGCTTGCACACCACACATCTATGCAAGACCTTTTTTATTACTTGTCTAATTTGGGGAATCCAAAACTGTTGTCTGATCTCTATTATCACTTCTCTAACTCCAGCATGTAACAACTTATGATGCGTATCCAGGATCAAAAGTTCCACAAAGTGCCCCCCAGAAGGTAGAAAAATTGGATGTCTTTTCTCCTCTGGAAGCCCAGAAAACTGCAGTCTATAGTCTACCTCCTACTCTCAATAAATCCTGATCCATAAACACATCCAAACCTTTGAGAGCACAATGTGTTGGTAGAACCTGTAATGGACTGCTGGTGAGCAATTTTCTCTCTTCACCAAATTTTTTCTTCGGCATATATACCACCCAATAGTGCCTGGCTTGCTGAATCTCCTTACTGTTCAGAATTCCTTCCCTTCTTGTTTCTCCCTTAATGTTGTCTATAAATCTATATACCCATGCTGTCACTCTTAACAACCTTTTCAGACTGCTAATGTCCTCAAGCCTCAATATGGGGTCCTGCTGCATAACTTGACAACTGTTCACAGTGTATTTCTCCCCTCACTCACCCATTCTTCTTCAGCCTGGCATTCTCCTACAATAGACTGATTAGAGGGCCAATTTTCCCTTCCAAGTTTTAGTCACTCTGGCCCATTCCACCACAAACTTCACTGTGCAAGATCTTTCACTGAAATTCCTCGTGTTGGTAAATCAGTTTGCTTTTGGGTGTCTGGACAATGCTTCCATTACTTTGGATTTGTGTGAGCTTAAATTTCCTCCACCATATTTAGGGGCAACAAATGGTTTCCAATTCCTTCCCTGGCTTCTTAACCAGCGCCAAACTATAATGGAGTCTGTTCAATAATAGCTTGTAATTTCATGAAGACCCAAAGAGTTTTGCACTGTAACTGCAATCCGGCTAGCAATGACTGCACCCATCAAGTCCAACCTTGGAATCGAAAGCCTTTTCAAAGGTGCTACTCTGCTCTTTGCAGCAACCAACCTGCAACTTACTTCCTCTTCAAATGTGCCTCCTATATAAATGCAAGTTGCATTGGCTTCCTCACTTGCATCACAAAAGATGTGCAACTCCAAATTATCTGGATTATTGTTCAACTCTCCAAAGTACCATCTTGGGATTTCAATGTCTCCAAGATGTGCCAATTCTTTGAACAAATATTTCCACTTTACCACCAGGTAAACCATCACTTTCCCAGAGGTTCTGAAACCAAATTTTTTACTTTATCACAAATGGAGCCAGGAATCTAAGAGGATCAAAGACCTTCAAAGCCAAACTAAGAGCTGTACGTTTTGTCCACCTTGTCTCATTCTCAGCCAGCTCTACGAAAGATTTCCTATTGAAGGTAAACAAATCCTCTCCTTGCTACCAAACAATGCCAAACTGTTTATGTCTATTGCCCACAGCTCCTTAATACCAGAATCCTCAATACTTTCTGATGCATCAGGTCCTACACAGGACTGACTCATAAACTGTTGGAACTGAGATTGATTGGTATGCCATTTTCTAAGCTCCTTACCAGCCTCCCTCATTATAGCTAGCCTCCATGAATATCTGTTTAACCATTTCTGTATTATCCACTGAACACAGCAAATCATCAACATAAATATTTTGCCTTATGTGTTCAATAGTATTAGGATACACTTCAGAATATTTCTTAAAATGGTACTGCATAATAGGGCGGAGTGAAAAACTCATTTTTCGAATTTTCAAATTGGCTAGTGTGGAAAATGTGTGGAGTAGTGAGGAAATAAGCTGGTATAAATTTAAAATCATAACATTAATATTTTCAGGTGCCACAATGACCTTCAATATTGAAAAAAATTGAAAAAAGCAGATTTTAACCAATAATTACAGAAGAGTCCACGATGCACAATAGACAAGAATTTATTCACACTTGTATAAAAATAGCTCAGTCAACCTTTAAAAAAAGTTTCTATTCTCTAAAAACAGTTTTCTATAGTCAGCTCACTCAGCTGTCACGTGAGTACCTCGGTTCAGTGTAGCTGTCGCTCTCGTAGCAGGTGGGTGTTCTGTTGTTGGCGTTACTCAGATAGTCTAAACTATATTTCTTATATATTTTGCATTTCTGTATTGTGTTGCCCTAAGTTTGCCATGTACTATTAACTGAAATTAACATATAATTGATATTAGCTCTTTCTTTTTCAGATTTGTATACTTTCAAAATGTCTCGAGTTTGTGCAAAATCAACCAGGGCCTCAACTGAGTGCCCCATGTTTGGTATGGGGGAAGATTTGTGGCACAGGAATCTTCCTACATACAAAGTTTTTTTAAATATTACTTGTTTGTAAGAAACGATTTGAAACAGAATACTAATAAAGATCCTTCAATATCTCAAATATTAGAACAAGTTGTTGATAAATTGAAAACAATTTGGGAAAGTGCTTCCGTCCCAATTCTGTCAGACAGGCGAATTGAAACAATGTTCAGAAGCTACCACGAAAAGTATCGTGTCATTATGAAGCCATACCAAAGCAGAAAAAATTCTGAAGCTTACAAAGCAAAGATTGATATGTTCAAAAAAGAAGCACACACGAAACTTTTTGACATTGCAGCGTGCAAGTGCAAAGTACTAACACAATGTTCTTGTCCCAAATACAAAACGGTTCCAAAGGAAGAAGTGACGTTCCTCTTAGATCAAAGGAGTGAAAGAAAACTGTTTATTGATAGAGTAGATATTACACTCTCAAAGAAAAAAGCATCTACGTTGCTAAGAAAGCAAAAAGAAGCTGTGAGGCTCACCAAAGAATCTTCACAGGAGAAATTGCAGGATACAAATGTTGAATTATCATCATCGACATCAAATAGTGAAAGTGAATCAGGCGAAATATCAGACGATACATTTCCAGAGCCAGTTAGCTCGAAGAGAAAGCTCGAACCTGAAGAACAATTATTCAAGAAAAGGAAAACTACAAATCTACCTTCAGTGGCTACTGCTTGTGACAGGACTGCAGTTTCAGATCGAGCTGCAGCATTCATTGTTAGTGCAGTATTGCAAGATATTGGAGAAGTTTCTATTGACAATACATCTGAAGTAGTGGATAGGAGTAAAATCAGAAGAGAAAGACAAAAGAAGAGATCAGAAATTATGAAAGATCAAAATCAGGTCCCAATCAGAGGAATCTATTTTGATGGTCGAAAAGATTCTACACTCTTCCAAGAAAAAAAAGAGTCCAAAGTATATCAGAAGAAGGTAACAGAAGAACATATCACTTTAGTGAGAGAACCTACCTGGTTCAGATTATTTGGGCCATTATTCTGTGAATTCTGGGTCAGCTGAAGAAATATGTAAAGGAATGTTTGAGTATATTGGAAATAATGACATGAACCTGGAAAACCTTGTTGCCATTGGATGCGATGGTGCAGCAGTCAACACTGGAGAAAAGGGAGGCGTTATAAGGCTTATAGAATTGAAGCTGAAGAAGCCAGTTCAACATTTAGTGTGCCAGCTCCATGCCAATGAATTGCCATTACGCCATTTAGTTGCAAAGCTGGATGAAAAAACATCTGGCCCCCGCGGATTCACCGGTCCTATTGGCAGGGAATTAGAGAACTGTGAGAGTCTTCCTATTGTCGAGTTTGAAAGGATTGATGCTGAGGAACCAACTGTAGACTGTGAAGATCTTAGCACCGACCAAAAATATCTAATTGATATTCATCAGGCCATAACAAAGGGATATTGCTCTCCAGATCTTGCTCATCGTAGTCCAGGCAAAATGGCACATTCACGATGGCTGACTACAGCAAATCGTTTGCTTCGTCTATACGTTTCAACTGTAAGTCCATCTGAGAACCTCATGAACATTGCTTCTTTTATAATGAAGGTCTACATCCCAATGTGGTTTTCTATTAAGCAAAGTACGTCTTTTGTCAATGGCTCAAAACATGTTTTCAAAACTATTGAACTAACAAGAACACTGAATGACGAAGTAAAGGATATTGTAAACCCTGTCATACAAAGAAATGCATTTTTTGCAAATCCAGAAAATATTCTAGCATCAATGATTCATGATGACCGCAGCGCCATAGAGAATTAGCGTGGAGGCGAATAAAGAAAGCAAGGCAAACAAACAAGGAAAAAGTTGTGAGGCGTTTCACAGTACCTGTTATTCAATTTGAAGCTACTGATTATACTGATTTAATTAATTGGCAAAAATGCATTGTCACTGAACCACCTGTGACAAGACACCTGACAGAAAATGAGATTGAAGAATTCATAGAAAACAAGAGTACCCCTCCATTCGAGAAATTCCCTTGTCATACACAAGTAGTAGAAAGAATGGTAAAATTAGTGACTGAAGCATCATCAAAAGTATTTGGATTGAACGCGCGAGATGGCTTCATAAGATCAACACTTCAGTCACGTAAAAAAATGCCATCATTCGAAAGTAAAGCTGAATATAAAGTTTAAATAAAACGTTAATAGAAAAAAACGTGCGCAAGGATGGGTGGTTGGGAGGGCATGGGTGGAGCTCGACACGCAGCCACCTCCTCGTGGTGAGTTCTTGATTATTTAGATCATTAATCAAAAGAACATTGATCTAAATAAACTAAGAGCTGCGTAATTCAGTAACTATTTTGGTAATTGGAACACTTAATATATAATAATAACAAGTAAGTTTCAGTTATTGTACTAATGCAGAATATAAGAAAATCATTATATTTCACTTTTTTCGACGGCTTTGTGGCACCTGAAGATATAATTTCGCAGGACTAATATTTATGCACAGTCATTATCTATAGCACCCACATGTTTTCCGCACTAGCCATATTTGAATTTCGAAAAAAAGTTTAAAAACCTCATTTTCGATCCGCCCTACTGCATAATAGCTGTAAACAGAAATGGACTATTGCTGAGGCCAAACAACACTGACTTCATTCTATATGCTTGAACCTTGGGTTCATTTTCCAACAAGTTTTTCGTATCCATCCACAGATACCTTACTACATCTCTGTCCTCTGGTTTTAACTTTATCCTAAAAAATGCTTGCTTCACATCTGCAGTCAATGCTACTATACCAAACCTGAATCTCAGTAACAAGGAAAATAAATCTGTATTTAAATTTGGTCCAGCATTCAAACAGTCATTCAAAGACACACCACCTTTGTCCTTGGCTGATCCATCAAAAACTACCCTCAGTTTGGTGGTAGTTTTGTCTTACCGTACCTCTGCATGGTGTGGCAGATAATGTGCCTCCTTGCTCACCAGCTCACCTTGCACCCTTTCAGCATTGCCCTCCTTTACATAGCTTAGGATGGTCTCATTGTATTCATTTAATAACTCCTCATTTTTTCTTAGCCTGTGTAATGAAGTCTCCAGCATCCTATTAGCTAGCTGAAGGTTTGAGCTGGGTTTGCAAGAATCCTTCCAAGGGATGCCAACTTCTTAGAAACCATCTCTAAATCCAATACCTTTTTCAAATTGCTCTAAAACCTCCCTGTTCACTCTACTTGCCTGCTTCTCCTGTTTGTCATTTATGCCAATGGATTCAAGTTCCCAAAAGGCTTTCAAATGCCTTTCCAAACCATGGATGTTCTCCTCAATCTTAACAAAAAGAGCTTTAACCTCCATTTCATTGCAATAGCTATCATGTAGCATCCAGCCTAGCTTGCTTTCAATAGCTACAGGACCTTGAGTTGTGCGGACAATGTTGTCAGTGATGAAGTCCCAATAATAGTCACCTCCAATCAAAATACTAATATCCTCTGTTCCTTCAAACTTATTATTGCCCAAATTAATTCCTTTAACTTGCAATTCTTAGACATATGCCATATCTAAACAAGTAGTGACTGGAGCAGAAAGTTCTTCAATCTCAACAGCTTGGACCTTGATAGTGGGACTTTGTGGTAACAACCCCTTTAACCAGAACTTGTACCTTCTTAACTTTGGTTCGGTTTTGAACTGAACCCCCAAACCCAGAAATTCTCAAGTTTTCCCTCTTAAGTTCTTTAAACTTCAAATTTCTGGAAATTCTGGTTTTAATAAAGCTACACTGACTACCACTACCAAACAACATTCTTACAGTAACGTCTCCATCATTACCAATTAATAATGCTGTAGCTGTTTGCAATAACCCCCTTTTGCTCTTACTCCCTTTCATAGCGGTGGCATGTGCCACTGATGCCTCTACTTCTCGGGTAGGCTTACTAGGAGTATTTTCACAAAATAATCGTTGATGCGGGCCCTGGTATTTTTTGCACAAAATTTTAAACTTACAAAACCTTGCTGTGTGACCTTTCAAAACACATTTAAAATATGCTGTGGGCTTAGCTACCGTGTCCTTTCTCTCCTCAACAGGTAAAGCCTTAGCCACTTCACATTTATATGACTTGTGGTTGCCTTCACAAAATATGTATTCCTTGATTCCCTTTAATTTATTCTCAGATGATGCATGTAGAGCTGACACTGTACCTGGGCTATTCCTTTTTGTAGAAACTTTGGTGCTGTGCCTGCCTTTGTCCCCTTGTTTAACATCCCACTGTGCAAACTCAATTCCCTCTCGTCTTGCTAATTCTATGCCTAAAATGATTAACATCTGCTGAAGAGGGATGTACACATGCTCTGTATAGTGTCCCCTACTTAATTCAAGTTAAATTGAGCTAGGCAATTTAGACTCCAGTATAGTGACCAACATTACACCATACCTTTCCATTCCTACACCCAAGTTGTCAATCATATAACTGCCGTAACTCCTTGGCACTATTGGGATTATTAACAGGTATAGCTAAAAGTTCACGGAGGTGGCTTTTAATTAAGATCCTGGCTTACCAAACTGTTTCTCTAATATATCCCAAGCCACATTATAATTAGCCTCTGTTAATGCTAATCCTGCTATTGTCTTTGCTGCCTCCCCTTCTAAGAGGGACTGCAAATAATTAAACATCTACACAGCACTTAACACTTGACTCGAATGAACTGCTGACTGAAAACTGTCTGCCAATCCTTGCCATTCCTGAATACTCCCAGAAAATGTTTTGAGTACAAGCATCGGTAATTGAACTGCAGATATGTTAACCTTAACATTGTTTGTTGAGGGCTGTGTTTCATTATTAGACCTGGTCTCTAACTGTACTGAGCTGCTAAGCTCTTTTGCTCTGTGGCACGCTTTAATTATGTCATCAATAATCTCTTCAAAGTGAATGATTTCATTTTCCATTTCATTCTCTTCTATAAGAGCCTCAATTTTAACATTTACTTCGCTTACAGCAACCTTTTTAGTTTCTAATATGGAAAGCTGGGGAGTCACTAAGCTTAAATCCTCATCCTCTTTGGCAGAATCTATAGTGGCAATGACCTTTGTAATTAGACCTTTGTAGGCCCTTCTCTTTTTTCTAAACTTGCTCATTTCAGCTGCACTCATCTTCACTACAAATAAACAACTGGGCTCAATGCCAAATAAGCTGAATCGGCCAAAATACTTAACCAAACTGACCAAACTCAAAACTTGCCTTTGGTCAAATAAAATGAATTACCTGGTTGGGATACTGACCAACCACCAGTCTGGAATACCAAATCTTCCACCCCAAGTAAGTGGAGTAGTATAGCCGCGTTTTGGTTAGAGGAATTTGGGGTGCTTTGAATCCTGCCCCTGGAGGGGCCCTCTGGAGGCTTTCGCCTCCGTTATAAGGGCCCCCTTCCTTAAGTTCCTAACCCATTTATGGGGCCTCACAGGCATTAGTGAAGGGCATTTTCCCCTTGAGGAGCCCTTGCGGACCCCTCCTTGTGAAAAAAAAAATCATCCTCGCCTTCCTTCACGAGAAAAAAAAAATCCACCTTCTTGGTCTTTCATGAGACGGACAAAATCAAACAAGCAAAAACACACAAAAACAAACAAACAAATACAGACAAAAACAGACAAAGACAGAGTTTGACACTCAGTTTTGAAGTTATACCATTAAACATTAGAAATGAAAGCTTAAAATAAATATCTGATAAAGGATTTAATAGACATAACGAGAATATGCATCGACCTCAAAACATACAATGACTTATATTATATTCTCAAAACATATTATCATATTCTAATACCACATTACCTATTCAAATGTATTTCCATTTTCATAGGTTAACAAATTGCGAACATTGCAAAAAAAAATCAGGTGAAACATTTTAAATCAAAAGCAATTTCTTTCTTTAATATTTGTATTATGAAAAATAAAATGAAAGTTTATTATTTTAATTTAAATAAATTAATTTCTCTCTTTTTTAAGGGCAACTAACTTATTTTCATCCGATCTGAACCTTAAATACAAGATCTTTTTATACACTCATAACACATGCTTAATTGTTTATTTACTTTTAAATATGTAGTTTTCTGTTATTTACATCGCTATATACCATCACATTCACATGACATCCTCTGGTTTGTGAACTATTAACTTTACTGCATATCAAATTTCGTTATAAATTTGCGAGTGTTTAAAAAATTTAACACCGTAATTTAAGAATGTAATTTAAAAATTTTAATGACCTGATATTTATATGTAATATTTGTATGTATGTAATGATATTTAGGCTATACATTTCGTGAATCAACACACGTAAATAAGCGAGATAATATAGATAATATAGATAATATGCGTGTTTATAAATGTGATAAGTTATGTAGGACAGTTTTGGAGTTGATGTAATTGCGCTATAAGAGATAAGTAGGTGTGGTGTAACTTGTAATATGATGTGGTAAATAGTAACTACTTAGATACTTTTGAGAAAAAGATAGGCTCTTTCATGAATGTGGGTTTCTACATGACATTTTGATGACATAAATTGTATGTATTTTTTTAATCAAGAGTGTTCATAGACTACAAAGAGAAAATAATAAAGGAGAACTTTATTCATTTGCATCAAACATAGAACAAGTTTTATTTCCATTAGTAACTTGTATTTAATTTCTTGAACAAATACTGCACTGTTTGAAGCGTATACAAATTGATATGCGAAACTTTTTGGTGTGACTTGTTTCTATTAAGGAAACTATATTAAACATGCAGTATATAGCAGTTATTTTGGCATAAGAGGGCCTAAAAATCTTTGTCAAGTAGGTAAATATGCTTAAGATATCCCTGTATCAGAAGTGTATTTCCCATCTTGCATTGCTCTTATGCACTCCTTTCCAAAACTCTAGGGGTTATAATGTAGATTTAGATGTAGGTAGCCCTTACTTATTTGACTCGCAGCCAGCTAGTGTTAGGAACTTTTATAAAGAATGTTTACAATATTTTTTTATTTTGGCTTTATAAATTAGTATGTTGTGTGATAATATTTCCATTCTTCTTCTTTATTATTATTATTATTATTATTATTATTATTATTATTATTATTATTATAATTTTAAATACATAAAGGTGAAGAAGAAGTACAGCGTAACGATAAAGGAAGGCTGATTAATTGAGAATTTGGATCCCGGCTGACTCCGGTTAAAGACCTCAAATGAAATTAGTTTTTGAAACAACAATATAAGAGTTGACTGAGATTTGTCTACACTTCAAAATGGTATATAACAAAATTCCTAATAATGAAAACAATATCCGCATATACTGTACTTACTAGCCCTTAAACTTTAGACTATCTATGAAGTATCCTTGTAAAATACATACAATAAATCCTTTTAGAACATCCAGCTCCCAACCATACAACGATAATTTTAACAGCGAACGTAAAAAAAATGGATTATTGATTTTTTTTATTTAATTTGGCATTTCAGATTCAGGTTTACTATACAACATTACAACCGTATTGCTTTGTTCATAAATATGCTTCAGTTGCTTTCTCTCTCACTAAGTCAAATCTACAGTACTTACCCAAGCTGGTTGACCGTAGTCAGTTCTCTTGTACGGTAATCCACTTATTAAATAATGTTTGCATGCTAGTGTTGTAACAATTACCATCTTTCATTTTAGATTAGTCTACTGAATATTTTTTGCTAGCAAAAATAATTAAATACGGTTACTCTAACTTGTCAGGATGTAAACTGTAGAATTCGAACACATATTTTGGAATTTAAAGACATGTATGAACAAATTGATTCCTCTCTCAATAATGCTAGCCAGACTTAAATACCTTTAGGAGAAAAACTATGCATGTAGGCCTGGCTGGAGCGATTATGCGACTGAACTTCATAATGCACCCAGAGATGTTTTTTTTAGTGTAGTGTGAACAAGGGAAGTCAGGGCAAGACCCTGTATTACATCAAAACAGAGGGCTAATGCCAGGTTCAAGTATGCATTAAGGTACATAAAAAATCATGAGGATGAGTTGAGCTGGGATGCTCTGGCTAGGAAGCCTGCCAGTAAGAATCCAAGAAACTTTTGGCAAGAATTAAAAGAATTAAACAATAGTACAGTGTCTCTCCCTCCTATCCTTGGTATCAAAATGTAGTATAGTACTGACATGTGTATACAGTATATATAATATATATATATATATATATATACAGGGCTATTCAAACTGATTCATCCGATTTCAACTGAGAATACTTCCGTACCTATCAACCGTGCATCAACTGGGCATACACCACATGAAAGAGAAAATCTCTAAGTTTTACAAGATCACCGCGCGAGGGCTCCAAAGTCACTACGTGGCCTAGCCTAGCAACAAACAGTCAGTGTGAAAATGGCGTCCGCACAGCAGAAGGCGTTTTGTGTGTTGCAGTTTTCGAGCTGTAAATCGGTAGTCACAATGCAGCGTGAGTTTCGTCGACGTTACAGAACAGATCCACCGGGTGCTCAGAGCATCCGTCTTTGGATGAGCTCCGAACTCGCATTGTTACTGCCGTAGAGTCAGTGACAACGGACATGCTGGAGCGAGTATGGGAGGAATTCGACTATCGTGTCGACGTTGCTCGTGTAACTAGGGGAAGTCACATAGAGCATTTATGAGGTGAGAGACAAAATTTGGACAGTTTTTCTTTTGGTTGATGTATCACAAATCACACTGTATTTGTAACATTAAAAAATATTCTCATTTGAAATTAGGTGAATCAGTTTGAATAGCCCTGTATATATAGGTTACTTTAGGTGAGTTTGAACGACGGTTCAGGATCGATCTGCGGTTGACTCCTCTGCAGCAACCCGCCTCATTTGCGGGATTTGGTGAAGTAGGGAATTGCTGTCTGATATCCTACTGCCCTCGTAATCAGCCGCGCATGAATGTTCAGGGACTTTACACAGGAATCTGTTCAGCTGGTTCTTGAAGTTATTCAGGTTGGTGTGCTGGAGATTCTTCACTTCTTTTGGTAGGACATTGAAAAGCTTTAAGCCTCGTATTCTAACGGTATTTTCCATTCTCGTTTTCATAGACCCTTGCCACACCGCATCTGGGATCGCACAAATCTGTCTCTTCTCTCCTTCCAGCTTGTTTCTATTTCATTTCTAGGGTTAGGGACAGATCAAGTATTTTCCATATGTATATTATTGTGTACCGCTCGCGCCTTCTTTCGAGAGAGTAGAGTTCCAGAGAATGTAGTTGAGACCAGTAGTCTTCATCTTTCGTTTCCTCTATCTTTGACGTAAAAGTCCTTTGTATAGCTTCAATGTTAGCAATATCTCGTTTTCTGTATGGGTTTGTGAGTACTGAGCAATACTCAATTATTGACATAATTTGAGTATGATGTGCTGCGGAAGCTCCTCCAGATGATTCCCATTATTTTTGAAGTCGTTGTAATTTTGATATTATTGTGCTCTCTGTATTCTGCATCCGACGACATTATTACGTATTACGCCAAGATCCCTGATTTGTGGATTTGGTGTTATCTGTTTGGCTTGCAGAGTTTTGTACCCTTTTTTTCTGTAGCTCCTTGTTATTACCATATCTTAGAAGTTGGAATTTTCTTCGTTGAACTTCATATTGTTCTCTTCTGCCCACTGGAATAATGTTTCATTGTCGTTTTGTAGTTTTGTTATGTCACCTTCGTTCAGTATTTCCTTACATATCTTGGTATCATCTGCGAAGCATGATACAATACTGTCTTTAATATCTGCAACAATATCAATGTTACATTTAACATTGAAAAATTTCACTTCTTGAGATATGGTGGAGATGAGGAACTTTATCAACATCCATCAACTGAAGCGTTGAAAACGCTGTTTTAAACACCGAATATAGCAATTTAACTTGAAGTGCTATGATAATAAATAATAGTTGTTAAGGTTATTTAAAGAAATGTTGGATATTTTCATGAATGAGAGTTTATAAATTGATTCATCAGTGCCGTATTATGTAATTGTAATGTATACCCAAAGTGTGACGTTTCTGGCGGAATTTTTTGGTCGGTTGGGCAGTTTTCATGTGGTAGATGCCACAAGTTAATAGCTGTGATCGTGCATCTGTTATTTCTTTGAGTAAATGATGTATTATAACCAGACAACTACCGATTACCTTCAACGATAAAGCATTCATGTACAGTATATAAAGATCTGTGTGTTTTGTGCAAGTAGAGTTAAATCATATGAAATCTTTATATCTGGTTTCACTCATCCAGCTGCTACCCAAAGCAATGTACATAAACGCAAAGTTGAGGTGAATTTATAGAAATTTATTTGTCCAAATATGATAACATCAAAGGTTGAATTATTGTTTTGGAGCAAAGTAGTGTACATGATTGTGTATATATATATATATATATATATATACAGGAGTGTAGATAGGCATAAGTATAACAGCATGTGCTTACACAATGAACTGGAAATTCATGATATTTTAAATAAAGTTCTCAAGAAATCATTTATCATTATAATAGTCTTTTATAATTATATGATGGAAAAGAATAATATTAATAATTACAAGTTGCAAAATACACTACTTTGTCCCAATATTATGCGTTTCTATCCTGTGCTCTGAATAAAAGTGGATTTTCCATCTCAGTTGATTGGGTAGCTATTGACATCTACCATAAATTCCTAATTTTAGTGCACCAGAGAGTATTTACAGGACTCTGTATTTAATTTTCTCCTTCAGCAGTGGAGAGTAGGTCCAGACCACTTCCACATCTTCCCACAGCTCCGTGCTTCACACCTCGGCGCTTACACATTAAAAAGGGCTAGCTACGCCCGGGCATACATATATCTGGTAACTAGCTAACTAATTTTAGGGAGTGTAGCTAGGAATGTGGGTATTTATTTACTATTACACCGGTCTCCGGTAGAAAGTTTTAAAAGCTGGTTTTCAATGTTTTACAATGTGCTGAATTAAAAAATGATACTCATTCCGGTCGCAAATGATTTGTTAAAGAGTTAGGGGTTAGGTTAGGTTGTTTTAGGTTAGGTTAGGTTAGGTTTGCTTAGGTTGTTTTAGGTTCGGCCAATTTTGAAGGTGAAATTTGTTTTTCTTATGGTTTTTGATGTGTTTTTTATTAATCTGACGGTATTTCTTTACTATCACACCGGCAGGGCCGTAACTAGGGTTAAGAAATTAGTGAGGTCCAGATTTTTTTCGAGCGCGGCGGGACGAGCAAAATTCAGACCAAAATGACATCTACAAACACAACCCAAGCTATACACTAAACACAAAACACAAAACGCTCGACGCTCCCTCTTTTCAAAAGAAAAGCGGTAATATGCGCTTCATACACGGAGAACGGTTCAGTCTCTTTTTTTTTTTTTAGGAAATAATTACCGAGGTCCGGACCTCGGTGACCTCATAGGTAGTTACGGCCATGCACACCGGTCTCCGGTAGAAAGTCCGGTGTAATAGTAAATATTTACCTGAATGTGTGATACCAAAGGAAATAACCAAGCTGATAAAATTCGTATATTGTACTACATTTATATATCTGCATACTGTAGGTGTTAGAAAGCGTAAAATAGTTTGGTGTGGCTCCTGCTTCAGAGGAAAGGATAGGACTGCCTTGAAAGAAGTTACAATAAATAGGTGTGGTTCACTCCGGATTGTTGCGCACAGAATTTGCAGAGAATGCAACTTTCAGGTTTGATTAAATAATCGGAAGCGACCGTGTAGTGAAAGATCTTTGTTGTAATTATTATTGAATATACGTACTCAATTACTTTAGTGGTATTGCTCCATGAAAGACTGTGCGATATTTTTACCAATAATCTAAGGTGTTCTAATTGATCTATACAATATGTGTGAGGGATATAAGGTGAAAGTATATAAACAACTCGTTTCATCAGAATCTGCGAATAGAGTTAGGGCAACAATGGTGGAATAACTGTTTCGATACAAAAGTTGTTTAAATGTATAGTGATACGAGGTTAACTACCAGAGTATGCCCTATAAAACAAGCTAGTCGTTTTCATTTAAATGCTTATATTAAGAAAGTTGTTTTTTCGCCACAAACCTACTTATATATATGAAAATGTAAATGAAAAGTTTATTGGCAGACCATTATCCATATGACAAATATTAATAATACAATGACAAATCACATACTAAGGTTAGAAATATATACAATTAATGAGAAACTTCACTTGTACAGAACCGGAAGTTCCTTATAGCCATATTCGCTTTAACACAAAGGCTTCGAGATTTTCTTATATCTGAGTCATCAGTGAAGTAGCTGGTTTGATTCCAATACTTAAATTCTTGTATTTCCTCATCGTATATTATGTTATTATAAATTTAATATGTACATGGGGACTTCCCTGTCTTCTAGTTTTGTAAATAAAATATTGTGGTTCATTCTATCATGTGCCTTACTTATAGCTAGGAAACAGCTATAAATAGTTGAATTACTGTTTGTGCATTTAAATATAATTTCCTGAAGTACATAGAGACACAGATCAGTTGAGAGGGCCCTTTTAAAACCAAACTCATTTAGCTTATAAGTAATCATTTAAGCAGTGTAGTAACAATATATATATATATATATATATATATATACATTTTAACTGCAAACGACACACAGTACAATTAATGTAAAGAACGACGCTTGTATAGAAGAGCGTTCCGCACAAGATGAGGAAGTCGTAATTCTCCTACATAAGAGCAGAATCAAATGCCCTGAGGGGGCACCTTCGCTTGCCGTACATATATACATTTTAAATGCAAACAACATACAGTATAATTAACGTAAAGAACGACGCTTGTGTAGAAGAGGGGAATTACGGCTTCTGACTGATCGAGGACCTTGGTGTAGTGGATAGCATATCCGACCGGCAATTGGATGATCCCGGGTTCGATTCCTGGGAGATACCTCACTTTTCATTTGCTCGTTCTCTCTCCTCATCTTGTGCGGAACGCTCTTCTACACAAGCGTCGTTCTTTACATTAATTATACTGTGTTGTTTGCAGTTAAAATGTATATATGTACTGCATGCGAAGGTGCCCCCTCAGGGCATTTGATTCCGCTCGTATGTACGAGAACTACGACTTCTGATTGATCGAGGACCTTGGTGTAGTGGATAGCATATCCGACCAGCAATTGGATGATCCCGGGTTTGATTCGTGGGAGGTACCTCATTTTTCATTTGCTCGTTCTCCCTCCTCATCTTGTGCGGAACGCTCTTTTACACAAGCGTCGTTCTTTACATTAATTATACTGTGTTGTTTGCAGTTAAAATGTATATATGTACGGTATGCGAAGGTGCCCCCTAAGGGCATTTGATTCCGCTTGTATGTAGGAGAATTACGACTTCTGATTGATCGAGGACCTTGGTGTAGTGGATAGCATATCCGACCGGCAATTGGATGATCCGGGTTCGATTCTTGGGAAGTACCTCATTTTTCATTTGCTCGTTCTCCCTCCTCATCTTGTGCGGAGCGCTCTTCTACACAAGCGTCGTTCTTTACATTATATATATATATATATATATATATATAATGTATATTACACAATAGAGAGAGGGGATGGCTATATTATCTCGCGGATGGCTATATTATCTCGCTTATTTACGTGTGTTGATTCACGAAATGTAGAGCCTAAATATCATTACATACATACAAATAAAATATTGCATACAAATATGAGGTCATTAAAATTTTTAAATTACGTTGTTAAATTTTTTAAACACGCAAATTTATAACGAAATTTGATGTGCAGTAAAGTTAATAGTTCAGAAACCAGAGGATGTCATGTGAATGTGATGGTATATAGCGATGTAAATAACAGAAAATTATATATTTAAAAGTAAATAAACAATTAAGCATGTGTTATGAATGTATAAAAAGATCTTGTATTTAAGGTTCAGATCGGATGAAAATAAGTTAGTTGCCCTTAAAAAAAAGAGAAATTAATTTATTTAAATTCAAAATAATAAACCTTTATTTTATTTTTCATAATACAAATATTAAAGAAAGAAATTGCTTTTTGATTTAAAATATGTTTCACCTGATTTTTTTTTTGTAATGTTCGCAATTTGTAAACCTATGAAAATGGAGTTACATTTGAATTGGTAATGTGGTATTAGAATATGATAATATGCTTTGAGAATGCAATATAAGTCATTGTATGTTTTGAGATCGATGCATTTTCTCGTTATGTCTATTAAATCTTTTTTTAGATATTTATTTTAAGCTTTCATTTCTAATGTTTAAGGATATAAGTTCAAAATTGAGTGTCAAACTCTGTTTTTTCCTGTATTTGTTTGTTTGTTTTTGTGTGTTTTTGCTTGTTTGATTTTGTCCGTCTCATGAAAGACCAAGAAGGTGGATTTTTTTTTCTCGTGAAGGAAGGTGAGGATGATTTTTTTTTCACAAGGAGGAGGGGACCGCAAGGGTTCCTCAAGGGGCAAATGCCCTTCACTAATGCCTGTGAGGCCCCATAAATGGGTTAGGAACTTAAAGAAGGGGGCCCCTTATAACGAAGGTTAAGGCCTCCAGGGGCAGGATTGAAAGCACCCCAAATTCCTCTAACCAAACGCGGTATACTACTAGTGGCACACTGAAGTCTGCAACCTCCGCCTACGAACAATAAACCAAATGTCGGCCCAAAACAACCACAGACTAGCGGCCAAGTTTCGCAATGGGGCGACCAATCTTTCTACCCTGGGACCTTAACTCAAATTATGCTCAACCCGTCCAGGCCTAACTTAGACTACAATTTTCACAATCAGAACTTTGCTGAAAAATAGTCACTGACTCAGTCTTATGATAGAATCCGGTTCGAAGGACCATGCCATTTTATTTATTTTGATTCGGTTCAGAATCCCAGCTGAGCCTTGAACGGCCAAGCTCTGAGGGGCACGTTAACTAATAGCCTAAGTTAAGCTTGACTAAAACAAACTTACGGATTTGGAGGTCCTATTAGGTCCTACCTCAGGGTTGCTGGCTCGATATGGGCTTTCTTTAGGCCTCAGTAGCATAAAATTAAGAATAAAAACAAAAGGGGAACTATTTATGGTCTTCTTTCTAAACCTTGCAACAACAACAGAACCTGCACTATTGCACGATGCAACAATCTTGTATCTAAACAACCAAAATGAATTGCAAGAAATCTTTGTAAAAGACCACGTCCTGTAAGTGCCGCAACAAACGAGTAGAAAGGACGCGCCAGTGCCCCCAAAAATGATGCCACAAGAGTGCCCAAACAATGATGCCACAAGAGCTCAAAAATGCTAGCTCTAAATTAAGTTAATTTTTCACTAACCTTACAATTATGATGGATAAATATATATACACCTTAACTTAATATATACAAGCAATGCTGCATCAATCAGTTTAGTCATCATACCGCCTTGGGACAATAATGTCTCTTCCTCTTCTAGATTTTCTAACATTTACAAGCTGTCCTTGCGATATTTCTCCGTTTACTCGCGGCTGTATTTAGGACGCTCGATGCGTTCGAATAACAGACAGGTTGCTAAAGGTCTGGTCAGTTTGCGTGCATCCAATCCCAATTGTACTTACAAAGTTTAACACAGAACGCAACTAATGCGTGAAAGCAACCCGGAAGCTCATCAAATTATTGTGACACTGCGAAAGGAGCGTCCCCTTGTTCGTCATGCTCAAATTAATTGTCAGGATTCTGTTGCTGGCATCGCTTGTTCCACCGAAATGATTCCCACTGTGAATGGTGAGCAAAAACCTTGACGTTTGGAGACGTGTGGCGTTCTCCGATGAATTAAGAGTTCAGGAAGAATCCTTCCATTCTCACTGTGTTCAGCCCACTGTGAAATATGGTGGCATACGTGTCCTGCTATTGGGCAGATTTGTCCGACGGTGTAAGACAAATGTGAGATTCATAAATCCACAAGGATGCGTAGAAAACTTGAAGAACCATTTACGTTCACTCTACGAACAGGGTATCCTTAATCCTTCATCATCATAATTTTGAAGAGGGTACACTGTAAAAAATAAAAGAAAACGTTCCTGATATTTAGGTAGCATCTCTGACACCAACTTACGATGTAGTTATTTTTTCATATCATGGGAAAATATACCATTGGAAAATATTACACTTCTAATGAAATATATTAAAATTAATTTTTAAGGAAAAGGAACTTTACACATCAGTCACTTTCCTTTTCCTTAAAAATGAAATTTAAATGACTCGATTTGAAGTGTAATATTTTCGTATGATGTCGAAGAAATGGCTACATCGTAATTTGGTCGCAGGAAAACCTCTTTAATTTTTATAGTGTATAAAGGAAGAGAAGACAGGGTATTAAACTTCCCCTCTATGGTACCTCATAACTCCCTCATATGAATCCTATTGGGCGTCTGTGGGAGCGTCTGTCGGAAGCTGAGAACATAACGACCCGACTCCTTCCAGTGTACACTAGATAAAGGAAGCTCTCACGAAGATATGGCGCAGCCTCGACAAAACTGTTATTAAAAATCTTGTATATTCTATGTCAAAAATGGATGAGGCACTCACTAGCTAGTGCAAACAGGGAGTCCACTAGATACTGAAATAAGTCTTTCTTCATTGCGTGTCGTTTTCGTCTCTCATTGTATAATATATCCTGTGTTATTTGGAGGTTGGCCTATTGAACTGTAGGCCCGAGGTGTCGTTGACGTCCTATTGAAGTTTGTTAAACGGGCGCCGGTCGCCTGATGCAGCCTCTTGAGATGAAGGATATGCTTGAAGATTGACCTTGTAGAACGTAGTCCCGAGGTGATGTTGACCGTCCCATTGAAGTTTGTTGAACGGGCGCCGGTCGCCTCAAGTGTTGATTCTCTTCGTATAGAGTTAAGATGATGCTTGAGGGACTGAAACCGGCTGAAGTCGAAAGGCGCTGGGCTTCGAAGGAATGCTTTTGCAGGCGGTCTGTAGGTCTTACTTGATGATAGATCGGAAGCTTTGAACGAAACAGCAGGCCGCTCCGGGAAGCCGGAGGGCGGTTGATATGACGAGTTGTGCTACTAACGAAGGAGAAGCGTGACACGTGACGAGAAATGCAAGCGAGAAGCGAGCGAGCGAATGAGCGTTTGTGAGTGAGTGAGAATGAGCGTATCAGTAGAATCTCGCTTATACTGGGTGATCCAGATAACTGGGACCCATAAAAAAAAGCCAAATATTCTTAATATTTAATTCCTTTCATAAAAACTATATATCATTCGAAAGAGTAGAGTTACAAGTTTATTATGAAATATTTATTTTTTTAAAATGACTCCTTTCAAATGTGCTCCATTAGTTGCCAAGCATTCCAGTGTTCTCGCTTGTAAGTTCTGCATCACTTTTGCAAGAGTGTGCGGTGGTATGGCCTGTATCTCATTTGCGATTGCGGCCTTCAATTCTTGCAAGGTCGTTGGGTTATTTCTGTAAACCCTACTCTTTAAATATCCCCAGAGATAATAATCTAAGGGAGAAAAATCCGGAGACCTTGCGGGCCATTCAACGTCTCCAAATCTTGAGATTAACTCGCCTGGAAACGTTTGACGCAAAACTGCCATGCAGTTCCTCGTGGTATGGCAGGTAGCTCCGTCTTGTTGGAACCAGTGGTTTTCTAGACAAAGATCTCTTAATTTAGGAATAAGGAAATCGGTCAAGATTTTTTCGTAGCGATCACCATTTACAGTGACCGTGTTTCCGGTGGAATCCTCGAAAAAGTACGGCCCTATGATCTGAGATGCAGTAAGACCACACCAAACAGTTACACGCTGACTATGCAACGGGACTTCGGTAATATTCAATGGATTTTCTGTTGCCCAGAAACGACAATTTTGTTTGTTTACAGTTCCATTCAAGTGAAAATGGGCTTCGTCTGACATAATCAAAGTTGCTAGAAAATTGGTGGTGTCATTTACCTTCTGTTGGATCCATTGACAGAATTGTCGTCTTCGTGCGAAATCTCCATCGTTTAGTTGTTGCACTGTTTGAATTTTATATGGAAAGAGCATTAAATTTTGCTTGAATATACGGTGTGTTGTTCCATATCCAACTCCTAACAGCTGAGAAGCACGTCTGATGCTTATGTTAGGATTATCCTGTACAATTTCATGAGTTCTGTTAATGATCTCGTCTATCCTTGCTGTGCGCACTCTTCCAGTACGTTTTTTTTTCCAATGCTGCCAGTTAGGGAAAAATTTCGGACACACCGACGGATTACTTTCTTAGAAGGTGATTTTGACATCTGAAAATTTGTCTTGAAAGATCTTTGAGCTGAAACTACACTTCTTCCATGCTCATAATATTGCTGTTATGAAACGCAGCTGTTCCACAGTCCATGCAGTCATCTTGAAGGGATAGTTTTAACTAACACTTTTATTTTGTTTTGTATCTTATCTTGTCTTGTATTGTCAAAACTTATACAATCCTGTACAAACTTGTAACTATCCTCTTTCGAATGATGCGTATGATTTTATAAAAGGACTTATACTTTAAGAGTTACAGGGGTTTCTTTTGGGTCCCATTTCTCTGGATCACCCTATATAACCTCTGTGACGCGGAACTTTCGCGCCATTTCTTGAGACGCCACCTACGCGTCCTTTAGTTGTTAAGGGTTTGCTTTCGCTGGCCTTTCAGGGAGAAAACAGACGTCTTCATTGTTTCTGATTCCTTGACCACGTGTGTCTCCTGAGAATGTTTGAAGATGGCGTAGAAGAAAGAATTTGTTTGTCTACTTGTTTGTCTATTTCTTGTCGGTCCTCTACAAAACTAACGAAAATATCACGGCTTAACCTAACCAATCGTCAAGGACGCACAATTAACCTAACCGGGAAAATTATTGATAATCATGTTTTAAAGGACTTTATCTTTTTTCTAGCATATCTGCTTAATTTTGCTTTTTAATCGGTGAATACGTCGATAAATATACGTCATGTTTATATCATTTCAATATACGTCGTGTTTTAATAAAGTTTGATGAAAGACATCGGTGTGTGGTCGTTTCAAATCGTCCACAACGCGTTGCGGTTGCTTGAGAAGAGCCATGAAGCGAAAAAATATCTAACGTCGGTGTGTGGTCACTTAGGTGCATCCACAACGCTTTGTGGCTGTTTTTTTCGCTCACTGAGCGATTTCGATGTTTGGGCGTAACATATATAAATAATTAAAATGAATTAAAGATGAACGTTTTTGTCTCTTTAAACTATGTCCAAATCATATTTTAAAATTAGCTTAAACTCTCCACAGACACTAACAGATATCTCTAAAGTGTCTCAGATATCATTACACATTTTGAAATATGATAGAGCTAAAATTTTTTGAAACGTCTTTAAAACCTACGTAAAATTTAGAAACGTCTCTAAATTCTCCAAAGTTCTTCAAAAGCGTTTCCAAAAATCTTTTCTAAAACCTCACAAAAATTACTTTGAGATGCATAAATAGACTGGAGTTAACTTCTCTCAAAAATAAATAAATAAATAAATAAATCTTAAACAAACTTCTCTTAACAAACGAAAAACCTTTGTTTTAAACCTGCCAAAAACCTCTTTAAAACTTTTAAAAAACCTTCCACTGCGTCGAAACTCTCAATGAAGCATTTCGAAATGGGCAGAAAAACCGCAACTAATTTTTGTTTGGTTCCGACCCTTTCAAAGTTACTTTAAGCGGGAAAACTGTTTGATATAACGTCGTTTTTATTTTTAATTTGAAAGCATTTAAAAATTTTAGTTTGTTCTTTTCGTAAGAAAAAACAACTGCTTGAATTCCGTCATTTGCGAAGTTCGTTGAAAAGATGTGTACTCTCTTTGTATTTCTTTATTCTCCCTCTCTCTGTCTTTCTCTGTCTTTTTATTCTTGCTGTATGGTATACTTTTATTACTGGAAATAATTTTATTACAGTTTTATTCAATACAAAGATCTCTTAAATAGTACTTAATAATTAAATTATTTTTAGTCCGGTTGCACGGGGTGGGAACCGTGCATTGTTTGTTATAAAGCAAATCGTGACATATTTTGAAAGCTTATACCACCCCATTCAAGAATCCATTGGGTGTACACCTGACCCCGGCTTGGCTTTTTCAATATGGCCGCCATTTTCTAAGATGGCCGGCGAAACTGAAAAATCCCATATCCTGGTCAATACTTGATGGATTTTGATGATCTTGGTGTCATTTCTAGGGGTTTTTAGGATGATGAGTCGATCTGGAGGGGTTGCAGATACTTTGTGAGTCGTTTTGACCCATATTCGTCAATACTCAAGGTCAATGGAGGTCAAACGCCCCCCGAAATAAGGAATATCCTATATCCCGGGCAGTCGTGGAGATATTTTGGTGATGTTACTGTCGTTTTTATGGTTTTGGGCGAGACTGAGTAGTTCTATAGGCACATGATAACAGTAGGATATCATTTTGCAACTCCATGGGTCAAGTCAAGGTCATTTGAGGTTAACCCTTTAACGCCGGAATTGTTTGTATGGTTAAGTTATGAATGCGTGTATTTGAAAGGTTACCAATATGTAGCGGTCGTCCTTTTAAGGTTAAAGTTTGTCCTTGAAATATGATAATGCCACAGTTGACATCACTGTATTTGCTTTATTTCAGTGACAATTTCTACAATCTAGCTAACTGCTGAGCGCTTGACATCTTTTCTGCAGATAAAACCAGATCATAATGCTTAAATGACATAACCCACATTATATGGATATGGATATTCGGATATAAACCACAATTTATGCTGAAGTGCAGGGCACATGCATTCTATGAAGGTTGCAAAGCTACAAGATATGACCTCGTAAGCAAAACAAAGCTCACACCTAGCTGGGGGATTGGCATTGACAACTTTGATGCAGTTATTCGCATTAGGTAACCATTTATTGGGGGCAAATATTAAAAGACATGGTTGTGTCAGGATCATCAGGATCATCAGTCTGCTCTTCTTTTGCGTTTTAGGTTAATGGATTGTTGCAATCCAAGCCGCTGCCACATGCACAGAACATTGTGCAAGGGATTCCGCGTCCCATGCAGCCGCAGCGACTCCCCCTGCATGCTGATTGTGATTCACACCCACATGTGATTAGCTTCAGAATTTCATCTGGTGCTAAGCACACTCCTTCACCAACTGTTTTTGGGATGAGAACTCTGTTTGTTTTGTCTCTCTCCCACCCATAATGTACAGGATCAAGTGGTGGTGGGTCACACTTTAGTGCATCGAAGCCAGTTCGCCACAGTGTAGTGGGCTCTGAGCACATTTTGATGGAAAGCTTCAGTTGTTGGTGGTAGAGAACATAGTTTGGGTGCAGCAGTTCCCGACTTCTGTCTTCTGAGCCCATACTCGCTGACGACACTCAGTAAGAGATGAGGATTTTGCAGTTCCAATTTTCCTAAAGTATTTGAAAGACCCTGTTGGTTGTTTTTGAATCAACGCAAGAGATTTAGCTTTGACCTGCGCTACCGACGCGCACGCGAGTTTCTTGGCGCCTCTTCTGCCGAGTTCATAGTTGATGAACCCTACACTGCGCTCAGAGTCCAAGTTGTGAATTGGCGCCTTGTCCAGCTTTTCACAGTCCATTTTTGAGAGAGCATGTTCCGCTGATTCGTCAAATTCTCCGAATCCAAAGATATCTTCCTTTTGTTTCTGAAATCCTTCAGCAAGCTTTGGCAATATCATACCCAAAACTCATTTGGAGAGCTGTAGCTTTGATAGCATTGCAAATATCATCGTCATATCGTGTTTGTGGGAATCTTTCAATAGACACAAACTCAAAAAGCCGGCGTATCCACTTCCAACAGTTTAGTCGGATCAGTGAAAACGAGGTCTTGGTATAACTTGGTATAACTGTTGCTGTTGCAGTCGCTGTGAAAGGAAATTTGCCGCTTACGCGTTTACAATGGCTAATAATAATAATGAACAGTTAGTTTGCAGGTGGTGCTCAAGCATAGAAGTCCCGAGGAACGAGTTAGAACGTGAGAGGGAGGCCAGAGTGAGGCTCGAAGAAAGCGTGATGCTCCTGACGGCAAAATTAGAATCCCTTGAGACTCCAGTTACGACCCCTCCTGCCTCAATTTCTACTAATAATATAAATAGAACTAATAGCCCTCTCTCTTCCCCTAGTTCCCAACCCTTCGGTCAAGTGCGTAATGGAGCCCCATTGAGAAAACCGAAGACTTGTCTATCAGTAATAACAAACAATAAGTTTTCTGTTTTAGGTTTCGAAGATGCTGATGAACCGGAAATACGACTCGTTGGCGATTCCATTGTTCGAGGGCACTCGAGGAATTCTGTGGGAGAAACCCTCGTCGTAGGCGCCGCTACTGCTACCCTGGTGCGAGGGTGGATGATATAACTAATAGTGTTGACCATTTTACAGACGGAACCTCTGAGGACACAACGTATGTTATTCATGTCGGTACTAATAACGTTTTAAATTCTAGATCGGAAGAGCTGCTGGCTAGGTACAGGGACTTACTAGAGCGACTAAAGGAATTTTTGGAACAGTTTCTACGGCAGGAGGGACTTGTTCCTCGGAGATGGACTTCATCTTAATGACGTTGGAGCTGCGCGTTTAGGAAGACCATTTCATAATACTGTCTCTTCTTTTCAGGCTGCCGTAACTCGAACGGTCCCAGCGTAATTTCCTCAAATTTCCCCTGCGCTCGCGAAGGTGTCGCAATTAAAAACAATTTGAAGGTTCTATCCTTAAATGCTCGTAGCCTACGAAATAAAATAAACGAATTTTTTTCTTTAATTGCTTGTAAAGACTATAATTTAATTGCGATAAATGAATCGTGGCTTAGCACTGAAACACGTGACTTTGTAGGGGAGTATCAAATTAGAGGTTATAGACTTTTTGTTAAAAACAGAATAGGTAGGCGAGGAGGCGGTGTTATGCTGTATATTAAAGATAATATTGCGAACGTTATAGAAGTAAAGCACACAATTCCAGAACCGATAGATTCGACTATAGCAGAACTTAAATTGAACGATTTCAAACTTGTTGTTGCGGTTATATATAGGCCTCCTAATCAAACAGCTGATACGGACGAAGCGTTATATCGTGAACTAAAGAGAATAATAGAATAATAGGTAGTGAGCAGGCTTTAGTTATGGGTGACTTTAATTGCACCAACGTGAATTGCGATACAATGCAGAGAGACGCGGAAGGTAATCGTTTAGTTAATTTTCTCGAGGATAGCTTTCTTATTCAAAAGGTTGGGGAACCTACGAGGTTGGACAGTATTTTAGATTTAGTAATAACTCCGGACGATAGGCTAATTCACTGATCTTCACGTAATAGAACCGTTAAGCAATAGCGATCACAATATGGTAGAGTTTGTCCTCTCAGTAAGTCACTCGAAACCAGCTAACTCGACTAAAATTCCTAACTTCCAGCACGCAGACTTTTGTAAATTTCGAAATGAATTGTCACACGTCAATTGGGAAAACGTAATGGGGATCTCCAACGCAAAGCTAATGTGGAAATCGTTTGAAACAGTATTTAGGACTATAAATGAGGAATGTGTACCGTACAAAATTAAGCGTGCGAAAGTAAACAACAAGCCTTTGTGGTTTACTTCTAGTGTAGGAGACATTATAAAGAGTAGAAATAGGGCTTATAGGCTACATAAGTGCGATAAAAACAAAGAAAACCCCAAGCGATTCTTTCAATACGTCAACAATAGAAATCCAGTAAAAAGTGTCTTGGGGCGGTTGAAAAATGTTAATGGAGAGCTTAGTTTCTAAAAGCAAGGAAATGGCTACCTTGCTAAACGAATTTTTTACGTCAGTTTTTGCTATAGAAGCTGTAACGAATATCCCTACGGTCATAGACATAATACCCCTTGATAATGGTAATATTTTGGATAATATTGTGGTTAGTGAAGGGAAGGTAATGCGCTATATTGATAAAATAAAAACGCGTAAATCACCGGGGCCGGATTCCATATATCCCATACAACTAAAAGAATTAAAAGACAGCATTGTTGTGCCGCTAACAAAGATTTTTAATGCGTCTATTTCTGAGGGGTGCGTACCAGATAATTTCAAGTTAGCAAATGTAACACCTATCTTTAAGAAAGGTGATAAAGGTGCGGCGGGAAATTATAGGCCAATCAGTTTAACGTCTGTTGTAGGTAAGCTGCTGGAATCAATAATTAGGGATCGTATAGTCGAATACTTAGAATTGCATAACTTGGTTAGAAATAAATACACAGCACGATTTTAGGCGAAATAAATCTTGCTTAACTAATCTTTTAGAATTTTTTCAAAGCGTGGTTGAAGTTTACGATAGTCATCGGGCGGTTGATGCAGTGTATTTAGATTTTCAAAAAGCGTACCGCACAAAAGACTCATTGAAAAAACTAAGGCTCATGGAATCAGGGGTGTAGTAATAAATTGGATAGAAGCGTGGTTGCGAGGTAGGAAACAGAGGGTGATCGTTGATGCAGCGGAGTCGTCTTGGGCTAATGTAGCGAGCGGCGTTCTTCAGGGTTCCGTATTAGGCCCCTTGCTTTTTCTTATATATATTAATGATTTAGATGTCGGCCTAGTCAGTACAGTTTCAAAGTTTGCGGATGACACGAAGTTGGGTGGTAGGGCGAGTAATGACGAAGATAGAGGTAAAATCCAGGAAGATCTGAATAAAATCGTTGATTGGTCAGTCACATGGCAAATGAGATTCAACGTCGATAAGTGCAAAATTCTACATATAGGTTCGCGTAACGGTAATTTGGCGTATAGTATGTCAGGGAAGGAGTTAGCAAGCGTAGAGCAGGAAAAAGATTTAGGAGTTATAGTCAATGGTGATTTAAAAGTAGCGAAACAAAGTACAGCAGCGGTCAATAAAGCGAACAAAGTGTTAGGTTTTATAGCTCGGAATTTTGAGTACAAATCGCGCGATATTATTGTTCCTCTTTATAAATCATTAGTTAGACCTCATTTGGAGTACGCGATCCAATTTTGGAATCCGCATATGCGAAAAGATATAGACAAAATCGAAAGAGTTCAAAGACGAGCAACTAAGATGATTCCGTCGCTTAGGTACACTCGAGACTAGGAGGCTAAGGGGTGATCTAATCTAGGGTTTCAAAATTATGAATTGGTTCGATAACGTAGATAGGGATAGCTTTTTCGAAATATCTCAATATAATAGGATTAGAAATAATGGGTGTAAGTTGACAAGTAGAAGGTTCGAGACAGCAGTTGCCAAAAACGTTTTTACGCATAGAATAGTAAATAGCTGGAATAGTTTGCCGGAAGAAATAATTAGTAGCACGTCAATAAACATGTTTAAAAATCGATTAGACACATACGTTGATAAGTTAGATTTGGTATAGTTTAAGGTAGTAAACTTAAGGCTTTGTGGTTTGGAACCCACATAAAATTGTAGGTCCCCTCCGCCACCACGGAGGACATGCACAATACACAATTATGAACACAGTTAGGTAGACCAGCCATGAGTGGATCCTAGGGTCTTTGTTGGTCTGAAACATTATAACATTATAACAATGCTGGAATTAGCTTTGAATAATTTGTACTGGTCGATATCGTCAGTGAAGGGAACGGCTCCACTAAATGAAGTCCAACGAGAGCTCCAGCCGTGTACACCACTCTCAGGAAGTCCAGATCCAGGAAGCATCGTTCGATGCAGGCCAATTGGTTCGTCACATGCTCAAATTTTCCGAGAAATGTTCCCACATCGTCAATGTGAAACAAGGTTATGGCACATGTCAACGTCAATCTGTTGAAACGTTCATCTTTTAGACTGACAGATTTGTTTCGCTTCGGCGCGATATGAGCGTCGAAATCGTTGGGTTTGTTCCACGGTTTGTGGTCAAAGTCATGATTTATCAATCTGGTTATACAGTCCAGCGCTTGTTCGGGCACACTCGAGGGAGAAGTTGTGGCATTGACGAGAAAGCTGGAATATATTTTATCTCGCCCAATGGCATTTTCTATTTCGGTCCGTTGTTTAGTAATCACTCGATTGAACATAAGAGCTGGGTGGACAATGCAAAGCAAATGATCCGGGCATGTTCTGATTCTAGCTTCTCAGCCACCATTTGTTCGACAGAGAGATTATGGGGTGTCTGATCAATGATCACAAAGTCTATCTTTTCAAACAGTTCCTTCGAACTAACTCCGCTCGCTGCTTCCAGTATGTTCAACATGGCAACTTTCAAATCCGCCAAGTTCTCTCTACTTTCCGTAGCAATCGGAAATTTCGGGAGAGGTCTGTATTTTCCATTTACCGTCATTCCCTGCACCGAGAAAGAACCAGCTCCCTGTTTTTTCGTACCATCAACAGAATAGGTAATTGTATGATAATAAAAACCCACTCTAATAGACAGAGTTTATTTCCACAACAGTTTCGATGCCCACTGGCATCCTCTTCGGGTGGATACAGAAAAACGTATCCATCCGAAGAGGATGCCAGTGGGCATCGAAACTGTTGTGGAAATAAACTCTGTCTATTAGAGTGGGTTTTTATTATCATATTGTGACTTTCACGTAGAAAAAAGTGAAGTTTTTTGGCATTCAGAATAGGTAATTACCGACTTTTGATCTGATTCCATGATCTCTTTCGCAATTTCATGCAATGCTAGCGCTTTAATGCTCTTTCCGGCTTGTCGAATATTGCTAGACTGTGGTAGAGTGTCTAGGTCTGCTAAGTCTGGCGATTCGTCATGAAATTTCCATTTCCGACCAAATAGTTTATTGTCAACAATCACAACGGCTCCCGCAGCTTGACTATCTGACATGTGATGAGAACTTTTGAGCTGGTCCATTGCTTCGTAAACCTCGGGCCTTACTTTTCTGACACTTTCTCTTATGTGCTGGTACTTTGGCGGCAACTCATCCTTTTCAATTTTTTTTTGTCTCGGGGGCAGTTTACGACGCTTCCGACCCGTAGACGTGGAAGGCTCATCTGATTCTGATGTGCTAATTTGGAAGTCACTATGATTCGGATCATCCTCAGATAGTTCACTGAAGCCTTCAGCTGAAGCCAATTCTTTATTCCTCGCTCTTTCCATCTCTGCTTCCTCTCTCACTCGCTCCAAACTCTACGGATCTCTCTTCCTGCGTTCCATGGTCTTATTCCATTTTCTGTCGACAAAACTCTCGCAAAACATTTTTCTATCATATCTTTGGTCTTCCATAAAGTTCCATTCTTCTCGAGTTTTTTTCACACCATAAAAATTTTCTAAGCGTTTCCTTACTTCATCGTCCGCGCAGAAGATATCAAAAAGCTCTTTCGCTTTTTCGTTGAAATCTTCGACTTTTTTATAATAGTTGTCATTTCGGCGGTTTTTTCTGGTCTGAACTAATTTCAGGAATCTTTCATACAGTTCCAAAATTTTCAGTTTGATGCATTTAGTTGTTACTGTATATATATTACAAAAAAATCCAGTGTTCTTGAAGGACGTCCGCAAGAATTCCGGCTGCAACTTCCTTTGACCTCTCAGTTTTACCGGCTCTATCCGGTCGAAGTAAGTACAACATGTTTTCCAAAATGTCCTTTTTTGTTGGAAGCAAGCCATTTGAAAAGTCAGCAGTTTCTATGTAGGTTGTTGAACCCAAGGTCTTCTGGGCGGACGAGCGTGTACTTGGCGTCCGAGCGTATCTTCATTCTCAGGTGTGAAGTTTGAAAATAGAAAAAAAAACAAGTTGCATCAGACTGGAAAACCTTGCGGCATGAAATGGGAGTCTTAGGGAATAAATAAAGGCACATACAACAATATAATGAAAGCACAGTGAAGCATAATAATATTTTCGGTCCCTGAAACCAGCATTAGATGTGGTGTTTGGATGTTGGTCCACTTGGTGTCACTTATGTGCTGATGCTAATCAGACTGACAACTGGACAGTGTGCTATGAAAGGTGATCGTGTCTGTGTTGTATGTGTGCGTTAATACATTCTTTAGTATATATCATAACATTAGGGATGCTGTCATCCATGACAATTTGATGAAAAATGGAGATTTTTGACCGCTATATTAGATTTTCAAAATTCTGAGTACAGATTCGTGTTCTCCGACCCCGTAAACCCTATAAAGGACATATTACAAAGCAAATCTGACAATAAATATGGATTATATAGCAGAAAAATACAATAATACACATATGTATACTTTCAGGTGGTATGTATAATACATGGGGGTAATAGGGGTCAAAAATAAAAAATCGTTCTTGACCCGAGTTTCACTATTGGTGGTTCATATTTTGAGGGGGTCCTCAATTAGGAATTCCAAAAAATTCAAAATAACAACCCACGCTAGTAGGACTGTGTATGTTTTTAAAAACTGTGTGAGAGATCGTACAAGACCCCAACTTATGATATTTTAGGATTGTCAGGAGCAACGTATCTTCCCCATCCGTAATATAAGGACTCTCTACGCGAGTTATGATAAAAGTCGAAAATATGGACGGCATCATGATTTGTGTAAAGGGTGTCTCGAGTTTGCGGATGATATAGTGAAATATTGTAAGGCTTGCCACATGGTATGTGCGCAGTGTAAAAGTTCCAAATGTGAAAGCCGTGTGGTTGAAGATGAGAATTTCTGTGATGTATGCAGACGTACATTTTTCAATAATAACTGTTTTGAGCTCCATAGGTCAATAGGTACGTGCAGGAAAATGAGAATCGGTGAATGTGGTATGTTTCATATGATGGATAATTGGGGGAATTCTCAAGCCATGAGAACTATAAGGCGGTTGGAGTAAAGCATGTATGTTATATGAAACGCTAAGCCTAAAAATAGACCTTGTATAACTGTGTACTACGATATAGAAATATACGAATGCTGAAACCAAAGAGGTTATCCCACATCTACTTGTAAGCCAGACTATCTGTGATGAGTGCATGGAGATCGAGTGTGATGAGTGTCACAAATGTGGTAAACGGACAAACGTTTTTAAGACGATTGCACACGAGAGTCCTGTGAAACTCTTTGTCTCCTATATTGTCAAGTTAGCGGACAAGTTAAAAAAAATGACTTTGTATATTCTTGCCCATAACGGTGCAAAATTTGACATACAGTTCCTTTATAACGAGCTCCTTGAGCACGAGTCATCTGAGATATTTACAGATGATCCCTTGAAAAGAGGAAACAAAATTATACTTATACAGATGCAAATAAGAGGTAATATACAGTTTAAAGACACTTTATTATTCACACCTTGTAAATTAGCAAAGCTACCCAAAGTAATGGGCGTAGCCGCCGAAGTTTGAAAAGGATATTTCCCTTACACATTCCTCACTAGCGAAACTTTAAATTACGTAGGACTACTTCCACCCAAACATTACTTTAACTATGAATGTATGAGTACAGGTGAATGTGAAGATTTTGACGGCTAATGCAACAGTTTTAATGAATCTAATCCTTACAATATAGCTGATGAATGTAAGCGTTATTGCGTGAATGATGTGTGCGTGCTAAGAGTATGTTTCCAGGCCTTTAGAAGGATGTACATAGACCATTTCAAATGCGATCCGTCGCAAGTCGCAACGACGATCACCTCATTGTGCTTTACGGTGTTCAAGAACAATTTCATGCCTAAAGACACCTTAGCCGTCATTCACAGAAACAATCCCCGCAGTTATGGGCAGAAGGCTTTTTACTGGCTCCTACACATACAGCAGGAGACAGCTGTATACATTAGGGTGGTCCATAATTTCACTTTTTAAAATTTTTAATGGTCCAACGGACTAATGTTGTGGGCATTGGTGCAAGAAACAACAGACCAGTTTTGGAGTTCCGTAATATCAGATCCCCCCCCCCCCCCCCCCCCCCAATTTATATGGGACCTAAAAATTTGACAGAAAACGAAAGTTTTTCCGCTTCTCTGTGAATGAACATATGACTATATTATTTTTTCTTGGTAATAATATATTATTTTAATTAATATATTCTAGGGGTGTTACCACCACCCTGAAGCATCATCCCAGGCAGCTTCGCGGCGATGGGCTCGAAATTAGACCAGCTTATCAAGCCAGCTACAGTATATTTCGAGTGGGAACAAACCTGATTCCAGGTCCCCATTTTTTTTCTTGCATTTATTTTTAAACAAAAATGAATTCCTTTTACAATGATCAAAAAATTATACCAAAGTTTAATAATTAAAAAGGTAAATACTTCTGCATAACATTACACAATAAACGCTCACTTAACATAATTATACATTTCAGCCAAAGATTTCTTTGATTTCTTTGATTTCTTGAAGTCTGGAAGAAGGCGTCGATGTTGCTCTATAACTTTTACCAGAAATTGTTTTTGTGATTCATCATTAATAATTCTGTCTTTGAAATCTTCAATCAGCTTGATTGCTCTCTCGGCAGGATCATTCACAACTTTCATATTTTTGACAAAGTTCGAAAATGCGAATTCTTTTTTTAGGATTTCTTTGAGTCGAAGGTTGAAAGATCATTTGATTCATTACTTGATTCATCATTATCTATAGGAATGTCATCATCAGGTGGGATATTCATTTGTTCACCACTGGGTCCTGCATCCATGTCTGATAAGAGTTTTTCTTTTCTCTCTACGCCATGTCGAATTCTTTGGTTTCGTCTTTCTGTCCGAGTTACACAAGACTTTTCAAGGCTGGAGACGTACATATTCCGAATAGTTCTTTGATCTTCGAAGAATGTTATATCTTCGCTTTTGTTTCTTGTTGTTCTCATTCTGTCTTTCATTATTGTTTCAATAGCATCTGCTGCCGATATATCCAACAGCATATCTAATTTTTTACAAAAAATATCCTTTTTAAATAATAATAATAAAATAAATAATCAGAGCTGGGCACTTGCGTTTTTTTGCCCGTTTTTTTGCGGTACTGCGGTACTGCGGTACTACTACCGCACTACCAAACCGGTACCGCATAACGCAGTACCGCAAAGGATCGCTGAAAGTACAGCAGTACCGCTACCGCATTCAAATTTCCCGCGGTACTTTCCGCGGTACCGACCAACACGGTAGTACCGCAGTACCGCAGTACCGCAAAAAAAACCGCAAGTGCCCAGCTCTGCAAGTTGAAGTTGAAGTTTTTATCTTCGAAAGTATTCCTGTTTTTGTGTTTTTTCAGTGTTTCATACTCATTAACTAAAGTCAGAATCTTTTCTTTTGGTCTTCTGCTTTTGGAAATATCTTGCGTTTTAATGCCAGCTAAGTCCCAGAATTTTTTAACTTTATTAAGTACAACTGTTGCAGCCTCTTCTTTATTGTTCATAACCATATCATTTCTTTTTAAATGATAGAAATGCTGAAGTGCATCTGATTGGGATGGTAGCTGGAATAATCCTGTAGGAATCAGTTCATCTTTAAGATTACCAATAATTGGATCATAACTGCTTTTTCTTAACTTTATATTTAATTTCTTAGGAGTAGCCATGATGTTCATTTAAAATAAGATTAGAATCAACCAAGTGAAAAATGCATCATATATTATATACATCATTGGATATCTGAAAAACATAAAATATTGGCTTAATCAGCTGTTATAGAACATTTCTATGTATACTATTACGAATAAATAATCAATTTATACACCAAAATGTGCAAAGTTGATTTCTGAATATATTGATATGCAATATGTATGCTTTTATTTAAGATTAAATATGATTAATCTTAAAAAAATGCTTAAAAGATGTCGTTTTTACTCAGTTTTTTACTATGCAATATAAATTGGGGGTGGGGGGTGGGGGTTCTGATATTACCGGAACTCCAAAAACTGGTAACCATGTTGTTTCTTGCACCAATGCCCATAACATTAGCATGTTGGAAAATTAAAAATTTTAAAAAGTGAAATTATGGACCACCCTAGTATACATAAAGCATGCCCGCAACACGGGGAAAGTACCCATTAAGGTTAATGGTCGTGTTTTTTTGAGTTGATGGTCTAAGCGAAAACCGTTTCACCACCGTGCAACCACGGTTGCTGGTGGCATGGATGCCCCTGTCCTGAGTGCGGGGTCGTAGGAGATATCCACGGTAGATCTCCTGCTGACAGTCTTGCATGGACCCGCAACCGGGATCAGCTTATAGGCTCCCAGTTCACTCCCAGTTCACTCACAAGGGAGCATGAGTATGATGCACGGATGGAATCAGATGAACAGTACCGTAAAGAAATAAACACGATCAAGCGTTCAATGGTGCTGAATCCTCTCAAATGCGGTGATAGCTTGTTCGGAGGGCGTACAAATCCCTTCAAGCTATACTTTCCGCGTACGGAGGGCGTGAAACTTCATTACTACGACTTCTGTGCTTTATATCCCTACGTGATGAAGAACAATCCGTACCCTGTAGGTGCACCTGAAAAACTAGTGGGACCTGACCTGCCCACCATCGAGGTGTTCTCAGCAAATTTGAACGGGTACTATTTCGGCCTTTCTTTCGGAGATGTGCTCCTCCCTCGCGATTTATGGATGCCGATCTTACCCGTCGTTATAGACCACAAGCTCATGTTTCCCCTGTGCGTGAAGTGCGTAGAGGAGAACAATGGAGATTGTAATCACACAACCAACCAGCGTAAGATCAGAGGTGTATATACAAGCCCTGAGCTGGACCTAGCCGTTCGCCATGGCTACAGAATATTGAAGATATATGAGGTGTAATGGTTTCAGAATCTACCCAACCTTTTCACGCCATATATAAACACTTTTTTGAAGGATAAGGTAGAGGCATCAAGGTATCCGCGAGGAGTTGATACCAAAGATGAAAAATCGGCTTACATTCAGCGTTACCGTGACCGTGAAGGAATACAGCTTGACCGTTCCAAATTGTAAAGAACCTAGGCAAGCGCTTCAGTGCAAAGTTGTGTCTCAACAGTCTTTGAGGAAAATTGGCACAGAATACGGGCAAGGGAAACGTTCATTTGGCACAAAGTTATAGTGAAGTCTAGGATTGTGCCAACGCTCCCGACAAAGAGGTCATGGAAATCGTGAATGTAGGTAATGCGCACATAATAAAGTACAACATTACCGAATTGGCCACAGATACCTCACGGGTTACAAACAACTTCACAACGGCCTACGCACGCATCAAACTTTGGGGTGTATTGCATTCTCACAGATAGTGTGATATTCACAGCGAGTGAGGGTGAATACATGCGGTCTCTTGGTGAATTCCTCGTAGAGTTGACTGATGAGATCAAGGATGAGTATGGAAATATCGCATACGCCGACTCTTTTGTCTCAACAGGGCCAAAAACTCAAGGGGTGCGGGTGAGGGTGGTGGAGGATATAAAATATATCGTGAAGGCTAAAGGTATCACGCTCAACCAGGCGAATCGGTAGGTCGTTAATTTTGAATCGTTGAAGGATCTAGTGTGCTTGGAAGATGAGGGCGTCGAGCCACCCCAACTAACTGTAGGTACCCGCAATTTTCGGGCGCAGAAGCTAGGGTGTGTGAAGGAACTTAGGGGTACGAAGGTGTGCCATAACACCTATCGGAAACGTTACCAGGTGCTTGGTATCTATAATACCGTACCCTTTGGGTACAATAATCTTTGATTGTTATTTATATATATATAGATATATATATATATATATATACATATATATATATATATACAGGTCTATTGTTAACGATATGTTTATTTTATTTATTACACGTATTTGTAAATATATACCTTGAATAATTCGATGATATGTTTATTAAATAAATCGTGTTTCAATTAGCTTTTCACGTTTTTCTTTGTGTGTGTGTGGTGTGTGTGTGTGTGTGTGTGTGTGTGTTGTGTGTGTGTGTGTGTTTGAGTGTGTGTGTGCGTGTGTGTGTGCGCGTATGTACAGGAGAAAGTTCTAAGCTCCGCCCCTGCATGATCGATCAATGGTCACGTGACTCCTGCTACTACCTGGACATATCCCTACCCTGCGTGCTCAGTTGATAGCTGCAAGCCCTGGATCTCAGACGTGTATTTGACGAAATCCCATGTAGACTAAAAATAGTAATGGTTACCTTTAATATTGCGTGTTCGACGTTTATGAAGTGGTATTCGGCAAAGTGTGAAGATATGGTGGATACTGAATGGCTCCCTATTCCACCCTCCTTTGATACTTTTAAGGCTACATTGAATCGTGCGAAGCTTGAGGAACAAGAGGTACAAATACTCTACGATTATTCTGGCGAGAGCATTGCAGGATTTCGTGGTACAAGCAATGTATTGAACTATGTTGTAGGACTAAACTTTATAAAAGCTTACATGTACCGTGAAGTGGAAGAAACAACCCGTGCTTAAGAGAAGCAACGGTTATGGTTGGTGAGTCTTGTTGATGAGTGGTGTGACAAGCGATATTATGTCACGTTGCATCATACCGAGTACTCGTACCCTGCGCTGAGAATGTAAATCTTGTCATAATGGAGAATCTGAAGTATTTTTTCCACTACATTAATATATATCATGACGAGGTTTGTAGTGAGGTTGTGGTTAAATGCCTGCGTGAGTTTTTAACAGAATTTAGAGAAGAGTATCGTCTGCTAAGCAAAAAAGGAAAAATATGGTCATATGTTTCTCTCAAATAGTGCGCCGGAGTATAAATAAAATGCGTTTAGTTTGTGGAAATGAACGAAAATGTCTGGTGCGCATTCTAGGGAGTGGGAGCGATAAAACATTGAAACCGGTATTGCTTCATGTATCGGAAAATTTCTCAAAACACCTACCCAGTATAATGGGATACAAGTATTCACATGAATCTTTCACGTTGGAACAGCGCCGCACAGATTCATCAGCTTATGGTGTGACTCACTCCTCCACACCTCCCGTCGAGCCGATCCGCCCACCTGTGGCTCATAGTCATCTCAGAGCTTGAACCGACTGGACGTGCGCTCCTCACAATAGAATACGATGGAGCTTCCTTTGAGCAGCATTCTCAATGCCGTGTACGATGTGTCCGTGACGAAGTAATTGCGCGTATTCAGGCGTAAAACTGGAGCAATTAACTATGTTCTGGAAACGACTTGTAGACAAACAAACTCTGGTAAACGGAATGTTGTTTATTTAAGTGTTGAGGAGATGAATAGAGTCTTCGTGGTAGTTGAGAAGTGGAGTGAGGATCGTTATAAAATACTTGCAGGTGTTGGTACAAGAAGAGAGCAGATTAGTGATACCCCCTCATATGCCATTGTTTGTACGTTGTGTTTAAATAACGATCAGCCATGCATTGATATACGATTGATGTGGAAGAATGCTTCTGATAATAACGTTCTTGTGCCTACGCGAAACATCCTCGACAGAATGTTTGAATCGTCGGTTTCTCAAGCTGAAGCCTACAGTATATCAGACGCGCGTGTTACGGATATGCTTTATTTTGATACGGTTCTTGAATACGCATACACCGCTCTGCTCGACGGGTTTACCGAGTGTAGGACTGAAAAAGGTAAGAATGGTCTAGAGCTGGATGCTTATTTAAAAGGTTTAAACTCTTCGAAATATCATGAACTTTGGTACAAAGGACATAATTCGTGTGCATTATAAGTCTGCTCATGTTATTAAATTTTGTCTTCAAGGCTACTTTTTTCGGTATCCTAATGAAGGGGTAAATCGGGTAGGGCGAACTGGTCGAAAGGGGAAATGACACGAAAAAGGTTAAGAACCGCTGATCTAGTCCCTTGCTTTTCAAACGGTGACTAGAGTAAATTTAGGGATTTTTTAGAATCAGTAAAATGAAATAATGGATTTGCCAATAAAAATGCTATTGAGATGTGGTCTAGATTAAAAAAAAATTTAGATGTACAGTGTAGGTGTATTCCTTTCAGAACTGTTTGGAATAACAAGATTAGGAAACCTTTGTGGTGGAATAGGGAAATAGCTAAAAGGATTAACAATTAAAAAAAGGGCATTCAGGGAATTTAAAGGACTTGAGTATTTTTCATCAGATATAATTATGAGTGGGCTAGATAGCTGTTGGGACGCTGATTCCAAATCTGTTTTCAGTTTTTCTCTAATCCGTCCTTTATACATGTAGCGGAGCATTTTGGCGTTGCAGCTTAGGTGTAGGTTTTTGCTTTACGGTTTCTGTACCCTCATGTATGGCATTTTGTCGTTTCAACTTAGGCTTTCCGCAGGTTGTCTTGTGGTATTTTAGGTGAGAGCAGTTGCTGGCCACAAATTTGCAAACGTTACACATGTACATCCTTTTATTCTTTGGCGTAACAGTCACATGTCTAGTTGTGTGTTGTGTTTTGTTTTGTGTCGCCCACTTACACTTTATTTTTTTAGGTGATTTACATCACCCCACTCATCGATCATCATGCATCGAAAGTGTAAAAATCACCCCGACAATTTCTGTTATGTGTGCGGCTCGTTCGCGACTAAATCACAACAGCGTACAATCACGATGGATCTTCGGAAAACTTACCGGTTATACTTCGGCTGTCCACTACGCGGCGACCAAGATGAGGCGTGGGCGTCACATGTTATCTGTACCGCTTGTTCGAATGGATTACGTGACTGGTTGAGCGAAAAGAAAAAGTTCGTGCCGTTCGTTATACCCATGATATGGAGGGAGCCGAGAAACCATCATGGCGATTGTTACGTTTGCAATGTTAACATAACTGGATTCTCCGTGAAGAACAAGCACAACATCGTTTATCCGAACGTAGACTCCGCGATCAGACCGATCCCTCACGATGACACGATGCCGATTCCGGTACCTCCACAGCATGGACTTGATTCTTTAGAAGACGAAAGGAATCCGACGAAGGTGCGATTTGCGGAGATGCGGGACCTTCGGCCGATCGTGACTACACACCTGACGAAGAGCAATCGGAGCCGGAGAGGCTTACCCGAAACGAGTTGAATGATTTCATTGGAGACCTAGCCCTCTCCAAAGAGAAATCAGAACTTCTCTCCTCGAGACTCAAGCAGAAACACTTACTTGAGAAGAACGTCCGAGTGTGTCACTATCGAAAACGAAACCATGATTTGGCGACATTCTTAACAGTAGACAGTCCGCTCTGCTATTGCTATGATATCAATGGACTTTTCGAGAACTTGTCACAATGTCACAGGTACACACCATCTGAGTGGCACCTCTTCAGTGATTCCTCACAGCGAAGCTTGACAGCGGTTCTCCTGTATAACGGGAACTTAAAACCGTCCATCCTGATCGCCCACTCCATTCATCTAAAGGAGACGTACGATAACATGAATATACTACTCGAAGCAATCCAATACAGCATTCATCAATGGAATATCTGTGGTGATCTCAAAGTCATTGGTATGTTAATTGGCACGCAAGAAGGGTTCACGAAATACTGTTGTTTCCTATCCCTATGAGACAGCCGTGTTACCGCGGATCATTACATCAGACGTGACTGGTATCAAAGAAGCGCATACGAGCCAGGAACGGCAGTGTCCAGTGTGTTCCTTTAGTTGATCCAAAGAAGATTTTCCTGCCACCTCTCCACATTAAGCTCGGCTTAATGAAAAATTTTGTGAAAGCGATGGGTAAGGCGAATTCGAGAGGGTTTCGATACGATACCATGTTGAGAAATTTGTAAGCATCAGTGAAATTGAAGAAGGGAATCTTTGTGAGGCCCCAAATCAGGGAGGTTCTGCAGGATGAAGGCTTTGAAGAAAGCCTCAATGCTTTAGAACTAAAAGCATGGCAGGCTTTCAAATGGATTTGTGGAAACTTCTTGGGTAACCACAAGTCTCCCGCATACAAAGATGGAGTTCAGAAACTGCTCGATGCATATCAAGAAATGGGCTGTCGCATGTCCTTGAAAATACCTTTTTTCCATTCGCATCTAGATTTCTTTCCCCAAAACCTTGGGGCGGTGAGTGACGAACAGGGGCAACGCTTCCATCAAGACATCCAGTCAATGGAAAATCGCTACGAAGGTTTCTGGGACGAAAGTTTGCTGGCAGACTACTGCTGGATGTTGTACCGCGACGATTCGGACAAGGTTTACATTACAAAAGAAAATTGTACTCGCAACGTTTTTAGGTTGGTGTACATTTCTTTTTATGAATAAAGTTGTACTTTTATGATAAATTGTGCTGAAATTAACACCAGTCATATTTCGATAACTAGATGTGCTAGAGGAACACCGAAAACAGATTTGGAATCAGCGTATAAAACTGGTGTAGAAAAGTGTATATACATTTTAGATGAGAGAAAAAAGTTCGATTTTGCCGACCAGCGTAATTATAGGCAGTTAAGAAATAATCTAAATAGTTTGATTAGGAAGAGCAAAAGGCATAGTGAAATAAAGCTAGCTAAAAATAGCAATAAAGATTCAAAGAAATTCTTTAGTTTTTATAAATACAGTATAATAATAAAAGCACTATAGGATTGACCCAACAGAACATGATGATAGGATGTCTGAAAAAGTTCAAGATATTGTCGGTATTTTTAGTGATTATTTTAGCTGTTTTTACTGAAGAAAATTTAAATAACTTTAATTTTAATTCTTTATATTTTGTAAATTCAGGCATTCTTTATCATATTCATATAAGGAAAGATGATGTTTGGCAACTGATTTATAAATTCAAGCCAAATAAAGCTGCTTCACCTGATAATATATATACTGGATTCTCAGAGGAGGAAATTTTATCTGAAACACTAACTATTTTCTTTGCTAGGTCTATTAATTAATTATGCAGAGGTACCAGATGAATGGAAAAAAGCAAATGTGATACCCATTTACAAAGAGGATAGTAAGAAGGAGGTAGGAAATTATAGGCCTGTTGATTTAACATCACTGGCAGGAAAGATACTAGAAAGAATTATAAAGAATAATATTGAAGATCATTTGGAAAATTTTAATCTTATTTCAAGTTCCCAACATGGATTTAGATCAGGAAGGTCTTGTTTGTCTAATCTCTTAGACTTTTTAGAGTTTATAACTTATCCGGTAGATAATGAAAATGATGTAGATGTTATTTATTTGGATTTTAGTAAGGCATTTAATAAAGTTTCACATAGGAAACTTCTCTCTAAATTAAAAGCTCATGGGATATTGGGTCAGTTATAAATTGGGTAGAAAAATGGTTAGAGGACAGATAACAGAAAATAATTCTAAATGGACGTGAATCTGGGTGTCAGAAACTGAAAGGTGGGATACAACAGGGATCAATTTTAGGTCCATTGCTCTTTATTTTATATATAAATGATTTAGAGAAGGGAGTAGGTAGTCAAGTTTCTAAATTTCAAATGATACAAAAATAGTTGCACTGGTTAGGAATGTAGAAAATTCTTATCAATATCCTTCAGTTGCTTGGGCTAGTAAATGGCAAATGGAATTCAATGTTCAAAAATACAAAGTCATTCATTTTGGCAGAAATAATGAAAACTTTATTTATGAGATGCAAGGGAACTGGTTAGAGGATGTTAGACAGGAAAAAGATGTTGGTATTATAGTTAGTAGTGATGTGATCTAAAATTTTCTAAGCAGTGCTTGGAGGCTAGAAATAAAGCAAATAAAATGTTAGGTATTATTAAGAGGAATATTAGTTACAAGAGTAAGGAAGTCGTCTGTAAATACTGTACATTCTTAGTTTAAGTTATGTAGGCTACTTTGGTAGTAGTAAATAGTTGTATGTTAATTAGCTGACTTGAGATTGATGTTTTGCAAGATTTTTTTTATTATTATCGAATATAAAATACAGGGTGTTTCAGGTCGACCCTAGAAATATGGAAATTGGCGGAATTTGTAGTTTGTATTTGGTATTTGGTATTTAAAGTTTGTCATAGTAATTCCATAACTAATAACTAATATGAAGAAACACTTCATATTAGTTACGGAATTACTATGACAAACTTCAAATACCAAATACCAAATACAAACTACAAATTCCACCAATTTCCATATTTCTAGGGTCGACTTGAAAAACCCTGTATAGCTCATGACTTGGATAACCTCGATAGGCCCCAGTGGCTTCACGTTTTCCAAATGTAATGTAATGTAATGTCTGTTCTCTGAACGCCATACTAGACGGTTGTCTTGCGTTGCTCTAGTTATTATTTGGTGAAATAATTTATTAAATTTATTTACAATGGCTTCTAAGCCTTCTAATAGTGACTCTAGTGGTTCTGTGAGTAAAAGGCCCAGGAAACCTGTAACACTGGAAATAAAATTAGACATTATTAAGCGTGCACAACAAGGTGAGCGTGGTGTGGTTATTGCCAGACATCTTGGAATTCCACTAACGACGGTTAGAGGCATTGTGAAAGAGGCGGATGAATATAAACAATACGCAAAGGCAGCAACTCGTGTTACTACAAAGATGATAAGAGGTAGAGACTCTTTATTAATTAAAATGGAAGAACTGTTAATAATGTGGATAGTGGACCAAACCCAAAGGCATATGCCTTTAAATACAATGTAAAATCAGGAGGCGTCAAGCATTTTTAGAGACTTGAAAAATAAGGAAGGTGAGAGTAGTTCCGACAATAAAAACTTTAAAGCTAGTCATGGGTAGTTTGATAGATTTGTGAAAAGGGCTGAACTTCATAACATTCGTGTTCAGAGCGAGGCTGCTGGTGCAGATGTTGAAGCAGCAAATAACTATCCTGAAATTCTTAAAAAAATAATTATTGAAGGAAATTACAGTGCTAAACAGGTATTTAACGAAGCTGAGACAGGACTCTCGGAAAAAAAATGCCTGAAAAATCACACATTTCCGAAGAAGAAAAAACTATGCCCAGTTTCAAAGCGGTGAAAGATAAGCTTACATTATTGTTGGGAGGCAACGCAAGTGGCGACTTTAAGCTGAGGCCGCTGC